>JANHGC010006815.1:25224-44423 GCA_027560395.1 Boaedon fuliginosus | reverse complement strand
CCCTAACTCATAGGTTAGTCAGTGGATGACATCCCCTGAAAATAAGACTGGGTGCCTTTTTGGGTGGCAAAAAAAAAAAATAAGACAGGGTCTTATTTTCGGGGAAACACGGTAATAGTGTCTTGACAGCCAAGTTATTCATAAGCAATTACACTGAAATGGGTAATGATCCTTTTAACTGTACTTTCTACCTTTGTGTCCCATGCTAATGGATCAACATTAGACTCAGGGTCACTTAATTCCTCATGTTTATATTTATGTTTCAAATTTTAATACCACCCATCTTGACATTTACTATTCTAAAATACTAGCACTAAGCATTGTTTATATGAATTGTTTCTACTTACTGTATCGGTTTCTTAATTCTTTGGTTTTATGTTAAAATGCAAAATGTTTCCATTTCTTTTGTTACTGCTAAGTAATTTAGTATTCCAGCATTTTAATAAATGAAACCCAATCTGTCTAATCAATCAGAGTTTACTTGGTGAAGAGAACATTTAAAGGAATTACAGACTAGAAGGGAATACTATAAAGGCTTCACATGAAGTTTTTATCTGATCCCAAAGATGAATACTCCATGATTATAGGAACCCTCCAACAAATTAGAGGAGACTAGCAGATAACCCAGCTTCACCCACATATAGTTGGGCCTGACACTCTAGGTGTGTATGGCAGAAAGCTAGGGAAGAGAAACAGGAGGCGCAGCCTGCAGGGGTTGCTTCTGCTGCTGGACCTCGAAGCTGCACCGCTCGATTGCTCGGTTTTGAGTCACTCACCACTGACCGGCCGGCCCGCTCTATGTCACACTCCAAGCTTTAAATATCCTGGCAGTAATGGCTGCTGGCACATCCTTCGTTGCTCTCCAGCCCCACCTCGTCCTGCCACCTCTGCTGCTGCTGATTGCCGCCATCTCTGATTCAAAATATAGCCACAATGGAAGGCCTGTAGTGCACATGCACCAGGTGCACTGTCATGCTGTTCTCTGGCACCCCTTGTGGAAGATTGTGAAAGTGTCGGCAGCATCGGGCCTGTGAAGGCTTTGGCACTATGGGTACTGTTTTTAGGGAACTGAGACCCCCGACAGGTAGTAGGGGTGTGTTACCCCCACAGTGTTTGTTGCCAGGGAGTAAGTTACCTGTGTGGCAAGTTTGGTTGAAATTGATCCAGCTGTTGAAGAACGTATACGGCACATAATACATACATACATACATACATACATACGTACATAGTCACCCACATTGTTTCATATAGAGAGATTTTAGAGAAGACCATATAAGTAGTCCTCAAAATACAATCATAACTGAGCTGCCAATCATAATTACGGTCATAAGTTGTGGCAGTTGTAAAGCAAGTCTCCGTCTGATCAGACTTGATTTTTATGAGTTAAGTAAGCACTATGATGGTTAAATGAACTCTTTAAAATCATTGTTTGCTGTAGGCTGGGTTTAAATAGCAATAATACTTAGACATATACTACTTCACAGTGCTTTATAGCCCTCTCTAAGTAATTTACAGAGTCAGCATATTGACCCCAATAATCTGGATCCTCATTTTACTGACCTCAAAAGGATGGAAGACTGAGTCAATCTTGAGCCTGTGAGAATCGAACTCCTGGAGTGAGCAGTGAGTTAGCCCTGCAATACTGCATTCTAACCACTGTGCCACCAGGCCATTCATCGTCATGTGACTGGGGCATACTGTAAATGGCCATTAATGTGGGCCAGTTCCAAGTGCCCAAAATGTGGTCGTATGACCAGGGAGGGTGACAGTGAAACTTCAAAACTGGGTCGTATAAGTAGTTTTTGTGAGGCTATGGTAACTTCAAAAAGTCATCAAATGACTAGTCATAAATTGAGGATTATTTGTATAGGAATCTGTTCAGTACAGGTAGCCTTGACCACAATTAAGCCCAACATTTCTTTTGCTAAGCAAGACAGTTATTAAATGAGTTTTGCCCCATTTTATGACCTTTCTCGCTACAGTTGTTAAGTGAATCACCAGAGTTGTTAAGTTAGTAACATGGCCTGTTGTTAAGTGAACCTCGCTTTCTCATTGACTTTGCTTGTTAGAAGGTTGCAAAAGGAGATCACATGATCCCGGGACACTGTAAGCTGTCATAAATGCCTGCCAGTTGCCAAACATCTGAATTCTGATCACGTGATCATGGGGATGCTACATGGGGTGGTAAGTGTGAAAAACAGTCATAAGTCACTTTTTCCAGTGTTGTAACTTTGAATGGTCAATAAAGAAATTAATATAAATCAAGGGCTACCTCTAATGCATGTATTCACATTTAAATAAAGCCCAATGTATATCTGTTGAAATTCATGAAGTTCAACGATAAAGTTATCTCAAGTGCTGCTATATGCTTCAATCCAAATGTTGGTTGAAATAGGCTTCTCTGCTACAAAACATCTCCTTTTGTGTATATTATATTATTTGCAAAAAAAAAGTGCAGTTTTTTTTTTTGCTAGATTTTTTTTATCAATATAAAATCAGACAGTAAGGCGTCGCGGACAAATCAAAATTTATTAAGACAGACAAAAATGCAACTACTTAGGACTACAATTCAGCATTTACAGTTAACCAAGGAAATCAGCAAAATATTCACATTCCTTTTAAGTTTTCATAGGGAAAAAGCATTCAAAATTGACTATACTACTCTAACCATGGTATTTGTACATTCCATCTACAGTAGGGACATGAAACTGAAACACTTAATATTTGGACCTCTCCTTACAACGCTACACATTAAGCAGTAACAGATGTCAGCAGCATTGAGAAAAATATAAGAAGACCAAGTTCCATGCATGTAGAAAGGGCTCTTAGATGCTTATGACTCAGACATTTCTATGCGGTTAAAGCAAACAGGATGACAGAAAGAAAGAAGAAACTTAGGGCAGGGGAGGGGAGAAATGGTGAGGTTTTGAATGCTTTGATGGCAGTGAGAATCCAGGATTCATTATGTATCATCAAGCTATGGGTTATTACTTCTAGGAGGTAAAAGAAAAAAAAACATACACTTAACTTTGCCATGTGCTAACAGGTGTGAGTTATTTCTTATCTGCCCCATGTCATTTGCTGCTTAAAGTATATGAAATCATTAGCATTTAAATCTCTGGAACAAAAAGGAAACCAAAGAAACCAGTAAATGTATTATTCTACAGATGAGTCCTGT
The DNA here is from genome assembly GCA_027560395.1 of Boaedon fuliginosus. NCBI lineage: Eukaryota > Metazoa > Chordata > Lepidosauria > Squamata > Lamprophiidae > Boaedon > Boaedon fuliginosus. The sequence continues at coordinate 41,245 of JANHGC010006815.1, read as the reverse complement.
GTGGGAAATATAAACTATAAGAATAAATATGAAATTGGTGGTTGGGCAAAGGAACAGTTTGCTCCTGCACAGGCTTACTTAAGAAGCTCATGAGATTCTGTGTGACAAGTTTCATCATGCACAGCCTTACATCTCTTACGTATCTTCATACTGAGTTTTGTGTCATGGTGGCACATGCCACCTTCCCTTCAGAATTTTCTCTCCCCCTCAAGAGTTATCCAGAATTTGCAATCTGCCTTTCCCTCTGCCATTCCCAGTTTATTCCTCCTGTTCCTCCCTCAACCTGTTCTAACAAGGGAAGAAAGCAACTGTCAAAATATCCTTGCCTATCATTTCAAAGGCAGTTCTCATTTAGTGACAACTTCTATTAAGCAATTCAGTCACTAAGTGAAGTTGTGACTGTGCTTATTATCTTACTTCCGCTTTCCTTTGCTTGACAGACTTCTGGAGATTGTAAAATGTGACACTTGGTCATGAAGTTATTTTTTTCCATCATAATTCAAACAGCCACTAAATGTGGCTAAATGAGAATGCCAATATTGGCATCTGAAGTTTTTCATCTTGGAGACAAACTATTGCAGAATTTCAGAGGAGACTATGAACCAATGAACCACAGCTCTATTTTGTGGGAACAGCATGTGAAATACAATGTGAAACCATGATTCTTTTAGTAAGGATAATGTAACAAAATTAGGCAGCAGCCCTAAAAGGTTCCATATTTCAAAATGGTTCCATTTACACAGACTAATAGGTTGGAGTATTTCTGGAGTGCTCTGGTTCTTTTTTTATATGGGAGTTGTCAGCTTTCTAATATTGGGAAGGTCAATGATTCGAAGAAAAATGGAACACTTTAAGGGAAATATAAATTAAATGAAGCTGGGGGAAAGTTAAAAGCTTTTTGTTTCCCAATGGGAGAAACAGAATACTTAATTCGCTGTAGGGTATAATATTGATGGCTCTACCTTATACAGAATTAAAGAAGTCATTTATTTATTATTTTAATGAACTAAAATCCTTTTTTGAAGCAGTTTCAAACAAGAGGGCAAAAGGCTTCAGTAAGAGTTCTTATATCATGACTTTAATGGAGCTTGCATTAACCATTTAAAAAGTAGGTGTTAATTATGAACAAATAGAGTACTAATAATTCTAATAATCAGTGTTGATGGTATATTTTATACTTCATAAAATCATTCAATTAGATTATGAGATTTGCTTTCTAGAAAGATTTTTCACTCTGTTAATTTTGTCAGAAAATCACCAGACTTAATTTTTTTTTTTGCTATTGCAAGTTTTTTAAAATGAAGATGATTTCTAAATATTGCTTCTGTACACACTGAAATAGCAGGCATAACCTTTATTAAATTATTATACTGAATTCCATTCTGGGTGCTTATGAACCCATTCATAAAACCTGTTCAGTAGATGGCAAATAACTTGGGTCAAAAATCAATATTATTGGCTTTAGAGTACCAAAATAGTCATAATAATCCAGTTATAACCTTAATAATGCAGATGCTGTTCAAAATATATATTTGTAAAAAACCATCTGCGTTCTTATGTGGTTAAGCATTTACATGAATATAAACATCATGCAACAATATATAGCATTAATCGACTATTCCCATAGTTTACATTTCATTGTAAATCTTAAGTGCCACTATTTAGGCAAGGTTTCTATACATGCATCAGTTCTCCACTATATATCTGATTATGTTACATTGTGGGTTTTTTAAAAAATTCTGATAATAATCACTGGAAAATAGCAATTGAAAACTGCACTGTTTAGAAGGAAAATCTTATCACAGTGCAAATCAAGAATCCAATATGATTAGTGGGAAAAAAATCTTTGGAATATCCTTGTGTTTTTAGTGTTGGTTGGAAACAGGGAAGGCCTAAAATCACTACACTTCTGTCTAAGAAGCAGGCTCCTCCATGTGATGTTGGAGCTTCTTTTATTTAATTATGGTCCAGCAGGTGATGCCACTGAACTAGAGAACAGAAGAAGGGTTCAGATGAAAGTAAGCAACATTCTAATCTCTGAGATCTAGTAGTTAAAACTATTCTTCCCCTTGTTCTTAGTTGCTGTCTTTAGAGTAACGAATGCCACTTATATACCTGCAATAGTTGCTTCCTCCCAAGCTCACATATTATTAGGTATGCTTTGCCCTAACTTCGGTTGCAACCAAGTTCAGGACCATTTAGGTTATTAAAGGTTAGGATAGAAGGCTGTACCTCTTCAAATATGTCTAAAGTTAGTTGATGTTCAGTGCTGTCCCCCTATTCACATACACATTGGAGAAAATGGTTATTTGCTGAGGTTAGAATTTCCTAGCTATAAGGCAGAAAATATATGAATTATTTGGGCAAACACAAATAGGGGTCCTGATGTGGAAATCCTGATAGGCAGCAACATGGAAGAGGTACAACTATTGCAGATGAGGATCTTCCTGGTAAAATGATGGTCCTTGGGCATCAACTTGTAATTGGGTGGCTGGAGTGGGTGGTATGAGTTATATGAGGTAGCAGTGGAAACTCCAATAGCTAATTACAGGAAAAACTGATAGTGTCAACAATAGGTTTAGCATGGGTGAGAAACAATGAGAATATTAAAAGGAAGTATATAGATCTTCTAAGAAAATGATTCATAAAACAATGGAATGGAAGCTGCATGTTTAGAGACAAGTCCACAATATGGCTTGGTCTTCGACACAGATTACTGTTGATTATAATCTCTTTGAACCAGCTGCTGGTTCATATCACTGTATCAAAATTGAATATAATGTAGTACAAAATAACCCAATTTGTGTTCTGGTTATATGCATAGCCAAACACCATTGTTTATCTTTTGTCCAGTAGCAGTTCAATCCATGAAAATCTATAAAGTATATATTTTTTTAGAGAAGCTAGGACAGGAGGCCTATTATTGGCTTGGTAAGACAAAATAGTAGTTACATTATTATTATTTTTCCCTTAGCAGTTTAATGAGAAATGAATTGCTGCATTCTCTGGCTTGATAGGAAACTCAGAGGTGCTGCCATGGCTTTGTGTTCGGACTTGTTCTAGTTTTGCACAGTTTTGCAGAGGAATAATAGGTTATAAGGCTTGCTTAGATTATCCTGTGTAGTTTTGCCCTTTTGTCCCTTTCCCCAAAGCTTATGTTTACTATTTTCTAATGAAGCAAAGTATTCCTCATGACAATGACTGGGAAATTATGCTGCCACTTTTCAGTTCCTCCAAAGGCACAGTTCTGCTCTGTTTCTTTGGCTCTGCTCTCATGGGGCTACCAAGGTTTGGTCTTTCTTTTACATGCTGCTGATAAATTGATATAATTATAGTTGTAGTTATTCCTGCAAGTTTCCCACCTGAAATTACATAAATCCACGGTGGTTTATAACACATTGAAATCTTGCCCCCTTTCCAAGCTTAAAAGGTTCTCTCTAACAAGGGGGGTCCAATTTTGGCATCTTTAAGATTCATGAACTTCAACTCCCAGAATTCCTCAGCCAGCCATTCCATGAGACTTGACATCCACTAGTCTTAAAGTTGCCAAGGTTGGACGCTCCTGCTCTAGACAAACAGGAAATCAGATGAAAGGAAATCACGAACAGGACAATTATTATAGTTTGCAGATACAGACAAAATGAAGATGGACCAGGGCAAATCCTTAAGAGTTTATTTTATATGTGTTCTTAAAACTAAGGAGGTTATCAGTTATACCTCATTTCTACTCAGCATATATGATATGACTTTTTCCTTTATAATGTTCATATCTTTTGCCATGGTTTAGTGTAGGATATTATATTTCAGGGAAAACATTTCAAACACCTCTTCAACAAATTGTACACCACCATGTGTTGGCAACTTTCAATGCACAGAGGTACCACATACAAACGAAAACTGTATTACCATAAGACTGTGGGATCAACAGATGGATTACAGATTTTGATGAAACAAGATAAACAAACTCTGTTTTTGTACAAGTCTACAATCAGATGAAATGTACTGTTAATATTACATTTAAACCCAACAGATCTCCCAATTTGGATTCCCCCCCCCAAGTTTCGGATTAGGGCTGCTTTATTTATGAAAGTAATCATGTCTACTACATCCATTTTAAATCAGTGGGAACTTTATTATCGGATTCAAATAGAATTTCCTGTGAGTTGCAGAGGTGGATGTCAGTCAAGTATGAGAAATCACTGATTCAATATTCAGCAACAGGGGGACACCAAACAAACATGCACAACGAATATGCAAAACCCCTCAAAAAGCTTCTCCCATGTTACTGTTTGTGTTGAAAATGAAGCTAAATGTAAGTTACTTTCCAGTGTGCGACAGACAGCATTTCATTGCAACTAAAGGAAAAAGTGATTTCTAGGAGCTTTATTAAGCAGAAACCTCACCTTTAATCAGTAGAATGAAAAGTGGGCATTATATTACAGCTTCCAGCTGGCTTTTGACTTTTCTTTAATAGCTCTGCAGACAAATTTAAAGACTGTGGTCAGTGCAATTCGTATTGTACATTGCACTTTACATCACTTGTCTTCGGGAGCAAACCTCATTAATTTTACAGAACTTTAAGCGGGAGTCCGGGAAAAAACATCCCACGGTTTGGTTTTCTGAAGTACCTTACAAGTGTGATATGTTACAGCGCTTGGGGTGAGAAGGTGATATCAACATGGAACAACTTTGCAATGATCCAAGGTTTGACCCAGGACCCTTTGCTGATGTAGCCAGCAGTACAACTTTTAGCATCAACTGCTACTTGTTTCTGTTGCAGCTTTTCTAAACAAAATTATTTTCATGGCTTTTTGTTTTTTGAAAGAGGGTTAGGGCTGGGTAAGAAAATCAGATAACAGTTTATATTCCTTTGCTAGGGAGATCTGTACAAACCTCCAATGGACATTATTGGCTATAGGTAGAGGCCAAATGGCAATTAGGGCAGAGCCCAATGGCTTCATTGTATGTCGTATTAAATGTAACAGCACACATCACAGTTTGGGTTGCTATAGTTAAAGCGTTGCTTTAAAAAAAAATCAAAGCTACTGTATGAATTTCTTTATTGGGGCTTTGCAGTAGACGATAGATAGAAATTTGATTTCTTAGGAGTGAAATATCTTTAGGAATCAAATATCAAAGCCTAAACTCCACATTAAAATACTTGAAATCTTTGTGGGGAAAAAAATCAGAAAAGGTTCTGTCTGGGAAGCACCTTTTCAGCTGGCCAATTAATTTGGATTGCTCTTTCTAGGAGGAGTTGAACAAAGTGAAAAATAAAGTATTAAGCTCTCATATTTGGCATTATTTTGAAGGATTCATTTTAAGGCCATTTTATATAACTTTTGTTTAAAAGCAACTTGAACTACATTGTGCCAAAATCAAAGGCATAAATAAGACAAGTTGTAATAGAATAAACAATGTTCTGTAGGTATATGCCATTTGGAGTTATTTAGAAAGAGTATTATATCAAAGAAGTAGCATCTTTAATATACCCCCTTCTTTCTTTTTTTATATTTGCATGAGAATACAAATAGTTTTGTATTGTACTCAAGTAGAGATGGCCCTTAGTTTTTGCAGAATTGAAAAGACTTATGCAGCAGTTGATTTTCTTGTATTTAATAAGAAAAAAATGGGCACTTGATATAATGTCTGCAGTAGCACATTTATTTTCCCACAATTAATGGCAATTGAGCACAATAAGATGCTGCTATGGAGATAGAATAATTCAGGACCATTTATGGAATAATTCTATTCCACACTTTTCTGGTTCATGTGTGTAAGTTTCTCTTGCGATATTAACTAGGAGTGATATTAACCATAGAAACAACTGCCTAAGGATATTTTTCTTCTAAACTGGAGCAAATAAATACTAACAATTTTAAATAAAGGAAAGACAGCTTATTACTTTTGATGGTTAGTACCTCTGACAGTTTCAGTGCTTCCTTATGAGGAATCATTAGAGTAAATGAAAAAAAAAAGCACTTTCAGCAATCCAATGGTATACTATTCCAGAAGCTGAGAGAAGCTTGCATAGCATTAGCGCAAACTCAATTAAAACTAATTCAAGACTTGCAAGTCTGCCAAAAGACTAACAAGAAGCAAAGGAACGCCTCTGCGAAGCATGACTTCCTCCTCTGTGTTGAAAAGGAGGTTCCTCTTGTTAGGAGTCGAAATGTGAGCATCGTGTGTAAGCATGCAAATCAACAATTTATTTTTAAAGTCAACCTCACTTTCATTAACTTAAACTGAACTGAAATTGATTAATGGGCTGAAAGGTCAACTGAGATCTTGTCCTCTACACTCATAGTCTGTGGGGAGAACTTTAACTGAGTACTATTGGCATTCAGCTCTCCTTTTGCTAAACAACATCAGGCAAAGTGAGAAGGAGATAAAATGAAATAATTTGGCCAAGCCAGAACGCTAAAGCAATCTGATCTCTTCTAACGGGTTCTGCATAGCAAGACAAAAAGATCGCTTGCCTTAGCTGCTGAAAAGAAAGCAGAGAGGGTAGCTGACAGCAAACGGCACAATGAAAAAGGACCCGCCATACAAAAACCTCGGAAGTTATAGTGTGAAAGAAGTTTACCATGGACTATCTCTCCCCGCCCACATCTGTGGTCTCTGTTTCATTCAAAATGATATGCTGCGTGCATGGGTTTAAGTATGGAAAAAAGTGAAAAACAAATGAGAAGAATGTTGAAGAGCAGGAGAATTTGAGAGTGAAAGCGGTCTTCCAAATTAATAGAGCATATAAAATTGAATCAAGTGGTGAGAGAGCTGTCCTTACTGGTGGTATGATGGCCGCAGAAGTCCAAATGCACATGTGTGTATAAAGTTACCTCCCCTGTGTACAAGGTGCACCACATGCAAAAGGTTTTCCCAGTTCACTTTAGTGACAGATTCAGCTATGCATGCTGAACTCCAGTGTGCCTGTGGAGGTGAGGCTACCAGTAAAGTGAAAGGAAAGCCCAATTGGGAAGGAGATCAGTATGCATACTGGGAGGCCCATACAGTTATTGACTGAACTTTGTGTGTGATGCCTGATGTTTCCATTATCTCTGCGGAGATACAAAATGATTTGTGAGATTGTGCAAAACATGAGTCCTCAGAGTTATGGGAACTACCATATATACCCAATTTCATCATCTTTATCGTCATCTTCATCTTCATCGTCCTCGTTAGTTGCTCTTACATGTATCTTCTGTTTGTCCTTTTTTGTTGCTTCATGTGCTTCTTCCAGATCATCCAACAATAACACTGATCCACCACTACCAAAATCCCCTGAGGTTTCTTGCTCTTCTTCTGCAAAAGGAAAGAATTCATAGTTATAATTTAAGACCAGTTTTCTGCCTTGGCATGTCAACCGTTTCATCCATTAAGTTATATTCATTCTTCTTGTCAGTTTTATTTTTTTAAATTTCCTCCCCCACAATGGACCATATCACAATGGGAACTCAAAAGGGCATACAGTCCTAGCAGAATCCCCCACCCCCAAAACCATGCGTTTTCAGGAGGAAGTAACAGCTGAAAACAGAACCTTACATTTCTAAATAGTTGGTTCAAATCCATTCCAGGTCAATGGTGACTGAAAGACACCACCATCTGATGAGTATTCAAAGGTATCTGAAATGAGTTGGTGGTCTCAGTAAATTGCAAGCCTCAAAACACCTTCCCACAAGCATCATTAAACACTACTGTCGATTGTGATTTGACATCTCAAGAAATAATGTAATAGAAATGGAATGAGAAATATTGCAACTGTGATCCTATCTACCAAGTCAAATAAGAAGATAAAAGTAAGAAATGTAGTGTGGTTCTGCATTAAAATAATTATGTGGTTTGTTTATCGCTTTGGTTGTTGGCTTGATGGTATATACAGATATGGCTTTCAAAGTATATGTGCCTTGAGAGCTGAGTAGATGTTCCCTGCAAAGATCAATAATAGCAGACAAACCTTCCTGAGAGTCAGCCTGTCTACTATTGCTGGCTGGTTGCACTTTTCTTAATTGAAAGTGTGCCTTAATTGAAAAATAATAATAAAAATAAAAATCCAAAAGTCTCTGCAACACAGAATGTTTCCATTGCAAATGCATAGGATGCAAAGAATGTATTTGCAGCTAGAAAAAAATGGAAAAGGGTCCTTGAAATCTAAACTCCACCACTTTCTTATACTGTATTTAGTCATCTTAAAATTAAACTCTAACTCTTCGACTGATCATGCTTTGATTTTAAAGAAGAAATTCCAGACTCAGACTTTCCATTTATAGGAATCAATGCCTCTGAATAAAGGCTGCCTTATAAAAGTTTCAGGACTGCATTTCTCAAAAGCCAAAATGTGCCTTTTAATTTTCCTCAGTTGAATATGGAGTTATAGAAACTCTACTTGGCCTGCCTTCTATCTGTCCTCCAGGTGGTGCTCCTACAGGAGTTTGTAGTAGCAATGTAGAAGAGCATTATTATTTTGAAAGTTTAGTACTGTAAGGTATCATGATTTTTTCCTCCATCTTAAGAAAAGTCTAGAGGTTTAGAGCTCATTGTGCACTAAACATATTCTTTTTAAATCTTGCTTGCTGAAAAAAGGAAAAAGCAAAAGAATCCTCACACAGATTCTGTTTCCATTCAAGAGTCATGTACCAGCCAGCCAAGGTCAGGTCCTGCAGTCTCATCACCACAACAGAGCTATGAAGACAGGATGCCAGGTTTTGATAAAAACCATTGGGTTTTTGAGTCATAGTGGCACAGTGATTAGGGTGCAGTACTGCAGGCTACTTTTGCTGCCTGTTGGCTGCCTGCAATTTCATAGTTCAAATCTCACCAGGCTGAGGGTTGACTCAGCCTTCCATCCTTCCCAGGTGGGTAAAATGAAGACCCAAATTGTTGAGGACAATATGCTGATTCTGTAAACTGCTTAGAGGGGACTGTAAATCACTTAAAGTGGCATATAAGTTAAGTGCTATTTCTATTGCTGTTTGTTGGGAGCTTCTGCACAAAACCTAACACTGGGTAATGTAAAATCTGACTGCCCTTGGGGTATCTCTGCTATAGTTATTAAGGAGCTCTAGCAGTTTATAAGAGATTTGGGTATTCTGTTGCTTGATAGGTATACTTTTTATATTACTCTCTTAAATCTATCTGCTTGAGTTAATAATATAGCTTGAAATCGTTTCATTCCCTGGGATACTTATTGCCTCTGTATTGAAAAGAAACAATTGTCTGGGCACCTGAGCACTGTCCTGGCACTTGGGAATCAGAATTCCTTTTTGGTGTTGTTTGCATCCCATTTGAAAGAGAACGATTGAATCAGAGGAGTGAAGAGGACACAGCTAGCAATAGTGGGCAGTGATTCTGCTCAAGGTCCAGTGAGCCTTTAATGGGACTTGCTGGTTTGAGATGTCACATTTACAATATGCATCTAAGGATATACGTGGCTGCAGTATTAGCAGCAACCGTTCTTATTAAGCTTCTGTGACAATGATGCTTGTGCAACGCTTCAGTTGCAATTCCAAAAATGTGCTTTGAATAGGAGTAGACCAGGAAAAGATGTGGTTCCTTCAAAGCATCTTTTCTGAATGATTTCTGAAGCATTGCCTAATCCTAAAGCAACTCTGATAAATTCCTTATTTATATGTGGGTTTCCCTCCCTGCCACCCTGGGTATGGAGTACATCGTATTATTTTAAACCTCAAACACAACATTCTATCCCCAATCATCACTCCATCAGAATATTTTACGTAAGTATAAATCACTGTTGTCTTTTAAGCTGACAAGAAAAGCAGATTGGATAGTTTTATCAATCTTATATTGTCTTTCATGCTTAAAAAGAGATGGGTTTTTTGTATGAGCACATCTGTTTAATAAATACAAAAAATATAGATATGGTTGTCCCGATGGCTAATACATTTCTTCTATGTCATGTTGTGCTTTCCTAGCCAGCAGTACAGAGTCAATTCCTATTTTCTTGCAGAAAGTCTGATGTTACTCACCACAGCTTACTGTCCCTTGCTTTCTAGAGCCAGCAATCTCATTTCCATACTTATCCACACACCAGCACTGGCCAGTACTTCCGTGACACTGAGTTGCTTTGTAATAGCCTTCTTCATTGCAGCGTGGGATGAAGGCACCTGGAGGCAAGCAAAACGGAGACCTGAGTCTGGCACTCATTTTCCAGATTGTCCTTTTGGATTCTACATAGCTCGATCAAAATGATCATGCCTCCTATTTATTCCTGAATCAATATATCTTAGATAAATTAGATACTTTGATCCAAGGCACATATTCAGTCTGAATGGAGGCCAAAGCTTACCTGGGATTATTTTAGTTTACCAAGGAGTAAAGTTGGTCATCTTAAATACTCAGCCCAATTATTGCAGTGCTCTCCCAATACTTGTCTAAGAACAGTGCATTGAATACTGCATATGTGCATCTCACATTCATTTTGCTGGATATGTACTCAACCAAATATTATGTCATGAGAGTCTGTGCCATGTAGTGTTAGCTAGTTACTCCAAAGCAATCACTAAAATGAATGTGCATGCCCGTGCGCGTGCACACACAAACACACACACAAATGCCATATATTCCATTTCATTATTAAACACAGCACAAATCAGTGCAATCCTTTTCAACCATAGATGTATGCAGTGCATGCTACCATGGAAAGAATCAGAAAATTACTAAGTCTTTAGAACTACTGCTGAAAATATTCACAAGAATGTTTAGGATGTACAAGTTTTGTCTTAGTGGAAGGGCCTACCATATTAGACCTATCACAGTAGATCATCCCAACATGGCATGACATAGGGATGATCCTTCATCCTTACAAGATCCCACTTCATTCTCCAGCCTCTCCACTGAAGGTTGGCTTCCCAAGTTTATTTGCATTTGTGGTGCCTGGAATATCCTGGCTGTAGTATCTCTCCAGATGACTATCGAATCTCCATATAGTACTAAATTGGCTCAACTCAGGGATGTAATAGTATTCACACTGAATTTAGAAAAAAAATTACTGCAACTTAAACTTTTTAACTCAGTCTGGTTTAAACATGATATGTTCCACTTCTCTACATCTGAAACATGTGGATGCTGGGTCTGTCAGGAACCCTGCTCATAGTGACAATTGTATGATGAAAAATGTAGTATAATGTAATATTTTAGTGCTTGACGTGGTATAAGTCCTAGACTGACTTTAACCAGAATTCTTCTTAAGTCTTGTGAATATCTTGGGATGGTTGCTTTGGTACATTACCATTTCCCTTGGTGGTCTTGTAACAGCAGCTTAGTGTCTTTCAAGTTTCTTAGTATCATCAATGTTTTGATTTCCCTAATTGTATCGGCTGCTGTCTGTTTGTACCAGGTATATATCATGTCCGTTCTATGAGTGAAGGCTTTAAAGGAATCAGACATCTTTCACCATAGAGCCTTGAAATTTCTTCTAGGACTTTCAGGCATCAATTCTTGCAGGGATTTCACCATTTCTTAAAATAGTTAATAGTTGGCCATTTCATCTCAAGCCATTTCATAGGCCTTAACAAAGGGTTCAATTAATTTAATACATGCATAAACTGATTTTCCTCCACACTGGCCAGTCTTTTTTCAAACATCCAGTTTAGAGGATAGGAACCTCTCTTTTCCTGTATTCTGGATTTTCCATAGCAGCTTCTGGAAGTGTGGATTGGTTGCAGTAGTAATAATCCATTCTTTAGCCTCTTGTTGTTAGTGAAGAAATCTCTTATTCCAACACTGCTGTCTTTAATCTTTCCACTTGCTTCATTTCCAATGCTTAATGTTTCCCCTCCCTCTGGAATGCCATTTTTCTTAATTATAATTTTTTAATTTAACTCAAGTGGGTCAATAGGTTCCATCACAGTGCTTAGTTCATTGTGTCCAGTTGTGCAGCTGAGCCATCTGCCCAGTGGTGGGATTCAGCCAGTTTGCACCACTTTGGGAGAACCGGTTGTTAACTTTCTGAGCAGTTTGGTGAACTGGTTGTTGGAAGAAATCATTAGGGCAGAGAGGGTGGTTAAATTATTTGAATCCCACCACTGCATCTGCCCTTTCTTCAGGCATGAGACTCTTGGAATCTGGAACTTCAAGATGTTTTTGACTAGCTGGGCAGAGATATCATCTCACTTCTCCATAGTATATGAGAGACTTCTGTTCCTTAACATTAATCTAGCTATCCTGTCAAAGCCTGGAAACTCAATATAAAAATAACTTTTTTGTTATTTTTTATCACTTTATATCTCTGCTGAAAAAAACTGTGAATAAGAAGAAAACATTTTTCCTCCCTCTACCTGGCCCAGTTAAACTCCTTCTTGTGTATCAGGCACAAAATAACCATGCCCTCATCCAAAATCTTGAAAGACATAAGGAGAGGAAAGAATTATTTTAGACATGAGGTTGGTTCTTAATGTCCATTTTTTTTAACCTACTGTAGTAGCAGAGTAGAAGAACTGTTCCCAGAGGTCCTTTGGGTCTACACACTCCATTTCCTGCCTTGATGCAGCAATTGATGGTTCTTGCTGTCTCCATCTAAGTATCAGGGAACACCTCACATATACTCTCTCCCTAGCCCTGGGGCATGAGTGAGACTAGGCTGCTCCTGCCTAATAGTATGGAGAAACCTAACGAGTGAAATTCAACCGTCCTTTCCTTGCTGCTTTGTGGAAGATAAACCAAATTCACAAAACACAGAGAGAATAAAAGTGTTACTAAAAGGAGGAGTATATAAAGTCCTTTCCAGCTTCCAGGGGATAAAACATTCAGTGGCTAAGGAGATGAAAACAGTGCTATTGTAATAGACAGCATCTGGAAAGAACTTCTGAGAACGTCTTTTCTTTTCTGGGAAAGAAAAGAAAAGAATTTTCTAGGCAAGCTTTCATTTTATGACAGGGTTGCCCAAAGTGGTCAATATTGACCCCCAAGAGTGATAGGATTATCCAAGGGGTTGATAAGTGGTTAAGGGTCAAAAGGGGATCAGTATATGTATGGTGGTCAGTAGGAAGCTGATAAATGATGGGAGATCAATTGGGGGTCAATTAATCTTGATCACTGTTGAGATCCACACTAGTCCCTAGTCCTGAAATTGAGATGGCTGGCGGTGAGACAGCATTCCCCAGGTTTGGATGGTCAACCATCAGTAAGGCCTTGAGTTGTCTCTATTGTTGTTGTTATTGTTCACACTATTAGTTAAAGTAGCATTTCTTGAATTATTTTTACACAATATACTGTATTTTGGGGGTTGACAAACCATCTGAAACTTGATGAAGGGGTCAATGAGCTGAATAATTTTGGAGATGCTATAATAAATATAATAATAAACTCCCTGATACAAGCTCACTTTGTGTACAATTTGAATAGACAATGCTGGAAACTGGCCAGAGTTATTCATGAAGAGATGGGCGGCAGATAAATCAAAAAAATAAGTAAGTAAGTAAGTAAGTAAGTAAGTAAGTAAGTAAGTAAGTAAGTAAGTAAGTAAGTAGGTTGGTAAGTAAGTAGCATATTTTTTGGAGTATAAAGATGCACTTTTTCCACCCCTAAAAGAGTCTGAAAATTAGGGTGTGTCTTATACTTCGAATGAAGCCCTGTCCACCATTTTTACCCTTAGCAGTACCTGTTCCAGGCTGCAGAGCACACAGCAGCATCCCTGCCTATTCCTCTGATTTTCAGCAAGGGATCTGCCTCTCCAAAACAGCTGGTTGGGGATATCAGCTGCTGGTGAAAGTGGCTTCAGCAAAGGGAAAAAACTTCCCTTGTATCTCCTGTATTGAAAGTTTCAGTTTCACTTTCAGCACAGACTCATTCAGCAAGAGCAGCCCCAATCAGCTGTTGTGAGCTTTTGGCAAGGAAAACAAGGCTGGGGGGGGGGAAATCTGCCTCTGCCTCCCAGATTTTTTTCCCCTTTGTCTCCTGTTCTGAACCCTGTTTCAGTTTTAGTTTCAGCCTGATTTGCCTTTATAGAAGGCAAATTGCTGGGAGGCAGATGCAGATTTCCCCCCTCTTGTTTTCCTCTGAAAAATACGGTATATGGGCAATAGTATTTCAGGATAATTTTTGGTTATCCCACCTTGACTGTGTTTAGGAAAAAACAGGTATTGGGTTGTGATTGTATCCTACTAGGCAAAACACTCTTAATATTAGCAGGAAATGCTTCATGAACCCAGTATGCTACTTCTGCTTCATTCTAAAAAAAAAAAAAGAAGTTACATGAAAGCCTTGATTAACTAGTTATTATGGGTGACAGAGGGTAATAGCTGATTATGACCAAGGCATATAAAAGAGGAATACGTGATAATGAGCTTGAATTAATGAATTATATGAAAGAAACAGAAAAATAAGTATGTCTGTATTTGTGATATTAAGAGAAAAGGTAAGGTTATAATACATTTGAATGAACTTCTCACCTTGTGGAGTGGAATTGGTGGTTATAAGCCAGGTGATAAAAATGTTGGTTTTAATTATGGATAAAGGACCTTAGATATATAGTATGTCAGAAAATACATTTGGGCTGTTGTTAATATATATGTATGTAGGAAAGTAGGAATCCACAGGATGTGATGGTTGCATATTATTCTGCAGTAAGTGGAAGAACCAAAATGGAATTTTAGGAAAAACTGCAATATTCAGAGTCATTGTAAGTTTCAATATATTTATTTCTACATATTTGGAAATATCTTTGGGTATATAGTGCTTGAAATATTTAATATAATCAATAGAAATATCAAATCCCATCTCTTTACATAACTGTATTGATATATTAGGACTCAAAGGAAGCAAACTGGATTTATTTCATTTTATCCTATAACCAGAATATTTTCCAAAATACTACACAACCTTTATAAAATTAGGCAAAGTAGAATGTTGATCCAAATTTTCCAAAATACCAACAAATCAAAAGTATCCAGAAATAATTTACACTCGCACCCTTCCAATATAATACCCTTAATACTCTTTTAAAAATGCCTTACATACGTAGGCTCAGGGAACTCACTTGGTAAAGGATAGGTCTACAGTCTTCTTCACCTTACAATGGCCAAATGCATTAAACTGGCATATATTGCTGAAACCTGACTGGCTAACAACAAAAATATAGTCCTGCCAAAATTTGCCTTTCCAGACTTCCCAAATCAAAAGCTAGGGAGGAGTGGTTGTTGTGATCATGTAGGAGACCTTTGATCTGACCTGTGTAAGTAAATGTACATGGAATAGGAACTAGGCATAAGCTAGAATTACTACTGGAATACTGATTGCCCAGCAATCTGTAGGAGCATTTGGATTTTGTCAGAGCTTCCAGGATGGAGAGCCTTGAGGAGCTTGCCCTGGGAGAGAGAACTGGAGTGGTTTATACATGATGGCTTTGGGCTTGCTCCAGAGGTGGTATTCAGCCAATTCTGACAGGTTCAGGAGAACCTGTAGCGATAATTTTGATTGGGTCAGAGAACCGGAAAATACCACCTCTGATTGGCCCCTTCCCTTCCAGGAGTCTCCACGCACCCTTATTTGGCTGCCAGGAAGCTTCGGGGAGGTTTTCTAGGCCAAAAATGGGGTACGGGGGTGTGGGACGCACCCCCCATGCCTCTATTTGGCTGTCAGGAGGCTTTCTAGGCAAAAAATGGGGCATGGGTGTGTGTGTGGCAGTCCACCCATTTACATGACCATAGAGCCACGTCCACCAAGCCACACCCACAGAATTGGTGGTACAAAAATTTGAATCCTACCACTGGCTTGCTCCATATAATTTTGGCCTTAGTGCATATGTGCAGGCACATGCTAGATCTAGTCTTTCCTTCTGTGCATATGAGAAATAAACTGGAGATAAGAGGACATTGATATCTACCCTTTACTGTAGTTAAATCACTTTTTCATCAAACTGCCTCACAATTACCTCCGACCTTTATAAAAGTAGAAGACCTTTGAATTGCTCTGTCCTAGGTACATAATAGAAGAGCCTCGGTGGCGCAGTGGTTAAATGCAGCACTGCAGTCTCTGCTGACTTATTCAGCAGGTTGTCAGATCGAAT
>JANHGC010006810.1:40803-52272 GCA_027560395.1 Boaedon fuliginosus | reverse complement strand
AGCTGAAATAATTTTTTGCCAGGATATATACTTTTGTCTGCAAAGTATACTGCGTATAGTTCTGGCGGTCATAATATAAAAAAGATACTGAGGCCCTAGAAAGTGTTCAGAGAAGAGCAATAAAGATGATAAAGGATCTGAAAGCTAAATCTTATGATGCACAATTGAGGGAATTTTCAAAGAAAAGGATTGGGGGAATATGATGATTATCTTCCAGTACTTGAGCCGCTGTCACAAAGAAGAGGGGATTGACTTATTTTCCAAAGCACCAGCGGCCAGGACAAGAAATATAGAAGCTTGTTAAGGAGAGATCTAACCTAGAACTCAAAGGTGTTTTTTTTCAAAGGCAAGAACTGTTGAAGAACTGAAAAAGCTTATTGGAACTTCTTCAAGAAAAAACAAAGATATTCCAGTTGCCTTTGAAAAACACCTTTGGGGAAACCATGTCCTGGATGATTAAGAATCTCCATAGACATTCAAACTAGAACAAAGAAGAAATTTTCTGATAATTAATCAATGGAATAGCTTGAATTGTAGGTGTTCCATCATTGGTTTTAAAAGAGGTTTTAAAAAATAGACTGGACAACTATTTAATTGGGATGGTATAAATTATTTTGCCTTGAACGGATTGCACTAGAAGACCTTTGAGGTCCCTTCTAGCCTATATATCTATTTTCCCTATTACTTTTTGAATTGGATCTCTAAGATAGTAAGATTAAGGGCAGTGTTGTTATATAATACTTTTTAAAACATTACAAAGATTCCAAGCAGATTTTAAGAATTAACCACAAAAACATTTTATCCATGTAGTTGAACTCAGCCAATTAATTCCCCTTTTAGATTTTAAAAACTTGCTTTATAGTGCACATGGATGTAATGGCAAATATTTAAGTATTTTCTCCATTCAACACTTCTTCATTTCAGAATCCACTTTCTGCCCTGCTGGCTTTAGATAAGTAATCCTCATTTAGTGACCAGTGCTGGGACCAGTTATTTATTTTTAAATGGCATAGTTGCTAAGGGAAAAGTCACATGATTGTGACTGTGTTTACAATTGCACTTCCGCTTCCTTTTCCCTCCCACTCCCCTTTGAAATGTTTACCTCATCTTTGGGGTACTTAGCAGAAAGGGAATTATTGTTTGTATTTACATTCATTCAAGAAGAAGGGATTACTAGAGAGTAAGTAGGCACACAATGAAGAATATACAAAGGAATATACTAGTGCCAGCTGTGTCTCTCATTGGTCTCTTGTAATCTCTTCCTCTCCAATTTCTCCATTCTGCGATGAAAGGAGGAGAAAAGGGGTCAGGTACTGAATGGATTGCCTGAAGGGATTGCTTATTTAAACAGTCTCTTCACTTTGTGAGAACGGGGGTGGGAATTAAAGAAGAAATGGGTCAGACACAGGATAGGTACTGACTGATTTAATAGTGAACTCTTTGGATTTTTGTATTTGTTTTTAGTTGCCTTCTTTCATGAGAAGTTGTATATATGAACAATACTTCCAAGATCTTGTTGCAAATGATGCTTAAGAAAATTCAGTATATCTCCATTAATATGAAAGCAAAAGTTATTTGAATTGTCAATAATTTGAGGAATGTCAAATACCATCATTAATTAGTGAAGTTAAGACTGTTATAAAACTTGATACCGGGTGGGACTTCTGGGGGAGGCATAGTGAACTGAAGACATCTCCATGAAAGCAGAGCTGACAATTGTGGCAAAGACCAAAGCATTGGTAAGTAAGTTCTTCAGAACCTCTCTGAATAAGGAGAAGACAGAAGATTGTCCACATGTGCTATTAATAGGTGTTTCTTGTAAGGAGACTAATGGTAGAGATCTCCTGTGGGCTTAAGCACCAAAGAGAACTCCTGTGGGATGTTCTTAGATGGCTAAGAGATTAGTTATCTTGCTTGCAATCATGGTAGAGCTTTTTAAAAGATACTAAATTCACAAGCCTCACTTTCTAATCACTTTTTGAATTTGCTTATTAACCCATCTTAAAGAGACCTTCAGAATGACAATTTTTAAATAGTTTGAAATACCTCTTTGTAAAGTTATAAAGGTAGCTCTTAACATTTAGTGGTCGGTCAAAGTTATGACAAACTTATCTGGGTGACAGTTTCACCCGGATTTGAAGTTTGATCTCCTCCCACCACCCCCCACTCCCCATGGTCATGTAACTAAGCTTCAGGCACTCCACAGCTGGGCCGCATTTATGGCTGTTTGCAAGGTCCTCAATCATGTGGCCATATTTTATGACAGCTTTGCAGAAAGCTAACATTTACTTCTGTTTTCAGAAAAAATGCAGTATAGTAAACCATTGGTTTCCTTAAGGCATTCACTTAATGATCATTGAAAAGTTGTAAAATTGGGTGGATCAAATGAATGACCCTGTTTTACAACTGTCCTAACTTAGGACCATGATGGCCAGCTTCACTATGGTGATAAGTCTTCCCCTTAACTGGACAAATGAGGCGGGGTATAAATCTAAATCTAAATAAATAAATAAACAAATAAATAAATAAGTCAAGCAATACTTCTAAGGGGTAAACAGAAATTACATTTGTCTAGACTAAATACAGATAAAATTTGATTCCTGGTGACACAATGTAATTTTCCTAGCAACAAGATAGAAGCTATTTTTCATTACCATCTCTGTTTTGTTTTTTTTTGTTTTTAATTTTCAATCTTTACACTTTCTGTATTTCTTGCTGATTTGAATTAAGCTGATCTGCTTTATTGTAGCTTTTCAAGATCATCGAGGAAATGAGATCTATTTGGATTACTAATTAGTTCCAATTACTTATTAATTATTTAGTACAAAATAATAAAAATAATTTGTTATAAAATGGCACTTCACTTGTATATTTTCCTAATAGTTTAAAAATTATTAGAACAATGTTTAAAATGTGAAAGTTGAAAGTCTAGTGATAAGTTGAGGTTTTGAAAATTCCAGGCTTATATCCAAATTAGTATGGAAGGAATTGTAAATGAAAATCATTTACTTCTAAATCAGTAGACCTAATTTTGATGTAATATGGACATTTCTTTTAATTTAATTCTTTTAATTTAATGTTACTTTTTTTCAAAAACGAACAGGTAACGGACCTTCCGGAATATGCCTCTCTTACATGTTATCTGGATATAGACCATATTTATCCCCCGAAGCTGAACATCCAAATCTTATTTTGTACAATAAGTTAAAAGAAGCTATTCATCTTTCTATTGTTGATCAGGTACAGTAAATGATAATCTTATCCTTATATGCTTATTAATCAAAAACATATATTTTAACTATGAAACATGCATTTAATTTTATGTCATATTTGATTGCATATTATATGGGGGAAATGAGGCGGGGTATAAATTTAATAAAATAAATAAAATAAATAAATATATATCCAGCCTCAGAAAAATTGATTCCATTTCTGTAGTAGTTTTTATTCCTTCTTACTATTGCAGTTAATATAAAGTACATTTGAAATACCAGATACCAGACATGTACCATGCAGAAAACACATAAACATTTCCCAAAGACCAAACTAGGTTTTTGCTGTAATACCACACTAGTATATCTATGGCTTTTGGAAACTTCCTAAATACTTATTTCCAAAAGGTGGTACATTTTAGATATCATGACTAGTGCCTATTAATAAACCTGTGACCTATTAATATAATGTGAACTAAATAGTAGGACTCAGCAAACTATGTTATGGTGTGTCATAGACATCACAATGTCCTTAAAATGGATATAAGCTTTTTTTTAAAAAAAGCTGCCAAAAAGAATGTATTCAATTATAATACATTAATAACACACTCTCCATATTTAGTTACATATACAGCTAAATCTTGACTCTAATGCACTCCCAACACAAATTAGTCAATTCTATACAGTTTAGGACAGACTTTTCCAATGTCACGTCCTCTAAATATTCTGGGGTTATTCTCCCCCCCACCCCAAGACTTCCAAGCTAATTAAAATCAAAGTATAAATCAATCTTGATAACAATTTGAAGACAGGAAATAAATAAATTGTAGGTTCAAAGAATTTGTAAGAAGTTTCATATAACTCATGTGCAAGGGAAGCAAGGGGTTTTTTCAACTATCTATTATGTTATACTCTGAGGAAAAGTTGAATGATCATTTAAATCTTATTTTTTCAAATCAGGAATTAGAGTACTTGGCTGAAGGCCTGGAAGGACGCTCTTCAAATCCTGTTGCAATTTTGTTCGACACTTTGCTTCATCCTGAAGCTGATTTTGGATTTAAGTACCCACCGGTTCTTCAGTGGAAATTTGAACCACATCAATACATTCCTCATGTAGTACTTGGCAAAGGACCACCTGGTGGTGCTTGGCATGTAAGAACTTTAACTTCCTTAACAGCTAAGTGCACTTACTTTATAAGACTTCTGATTGGTAGTGGCTTCTATAGCAAATGCCCATTTATATTTTTTGAGCTCTATCATGTACAACATCCTGTCGTCGTATTCATGTTGAAAGCTCTGAGGCATTTCTGGGTTGAAAGGATTAACCGATGACATCACTGTTGCCCAGGAGACATCCATTGGGGGCTTCTTTCATGTCTCCGTTAATGAGCCCACCAGAGTGGTAGCTATTTATCTACTTGTGTTTGCAAGCTTTTCAAACTGCTAAGTCAGCAGGAGATGGAGCAAATGATGGGAGTTCACCCTGCCACATAACAGCATGCAGGTCCCAAATGCGGGCTGGCAGATTGTTCTAACCATGTGAGCTACTGTGCTCCTAGCATCCTATGAATAACCCAATATTTTTAATGATCCATAAAAATAACATTAAATCTGATTGCTTAGCAGTTTGTTTAGCAGATTTTCTGTCCTCATTTTCACAGGCTTAGAATATGGAAGGTGGTTTATTTTTTATCCTAATCCCAATTTTTGTTATTTGGATCAATTAGTTACTAAGTGACATTAAGCAAAACCTACTGTTAAATCCTGAACTCCTTATTTTATTACAAACAATAATCACTGGATAATATTAGCTCAAGATATTCATTATAAGACTAAGAAAGTAGCAAAATAAATCCTACTAAAGTAAAAGCATGATGATAAAAGGCAGAATATTAACTTAGGTCAGGAGGTGATATCTTTTTTTCTCTGATTACATTGTCAAATGTAGCTTGTAATGTGATGCTCTGTAAAATGATTGGAAGGCTAAATTTCATTTTATTCTAAATTCCATCATGACACAGAAGTTTGCTTTCAGTAAGAATCATTGTGGAACCCTGCCAAACAAATAATGTAATAAATTAATTGGTCTTGGTACATAATGTAATGATATATGTTTCAGTTTATTTTAAAATTAATCTTTAAAATGTAATGCTATTGTTATAGAAAGATAAGATTATATTTTGGATAAAGTCATTATTTTATTTTCCCTTAGTCTATGGAAGGTTCTATGCTCACTATCAGCTTTGGAAACTGGATGGAATTACCTGGATATGCATTTAAAGATTGGGCTGCTAATAAACGAAGGTGAGCTTGGTAACATTTTTATACTCATTGTTGTAAAAAGAAAGAACTGATGCTTGGCTGTAGAGATCATATTGTAGGTTTCCAACTCAATGGAAATCACACTGTAGGTTGCTACCTAGTGGAAAATTTTAAGATAGTAAAAAATAAATGTCCTTAAAATAAAACAATTCCCACCCTCTTTTTCTTTCCTTAAGGGCTATAACAATCATATTTAGAGTTTATTTATTTATTTGATTTATATCCCGCCTCTCTTCATCCAAAAGGGGAACTCGAGGTGGCCACTACAATGGGCCACAGAGTTTATGGATTATAATTGAGTTGAGAGGTGTTTCTGTTGTAATTGTATGCTTCGAATATATCAATTAAATGTAAATAATTTTCTGATCTGATCTTCTTTCAGAACTATAAAGTGTGACAGAGTTCTGCCAGAAGAAGTTGCAAATTATTACAAGCACTACGTTAAAATCATGGGCTTACAGAAAAACTTCAGAGAAAATACTTATATAACATCTGTGTCAAAGTTTTATCGTGATCAGGACTGTGAAAGCGAAAGCCCTTTGCAGATAGAACATGATGGGCAGACTACACCGATCAAAAGAAACTGGGAAATTAGAGGTTATCAGAGATCAGCAGATGGCTCGCATATGCCATTCTGTTTGTTTGCTGAGAATGTGGCTCTCGCCACTGGAACCTTTGATGCTCCTGGCCGATTGCAAGTTGAAGGAGAAGACCTTCCTTTTGTGCTCCATACCATATCTGATTTTGGAGCTGCCCTAGATAAAGGAATATTGCACGGGAAAACAGATCCAGTTTTAATTATAGGTGGTGGACTCACAGCAGCAGATGCAGTTCTGTATGCTTATAATAACAATGTACCTATTATTCATGCATTCCGTAGGAGGGTCACTGACCCAAGTTTAATTTTCAAACAGCTACCAAAAAAACTTTATCCAGAATATCATAAGGTCTACCATATGATGTGTACTCAGTCAGTTATTCTGGATTACAATGTGCATCCTGCTTATACCAGTTTACCTGAACATCAAGTTCTTTCTTTTCAGCCTGATATGAAATGTATCCTACAGAGTTCTTCGGGATTAAAGAAGATCTTAAAATTCTCTTTAGCAGTA
The DNA here is from genome assembly GCA_027560395.1 of Boaedon fuliginosus. Lineage (NCBI taxonomy): Eukaryota > Metazoa > Chordata > Lepidosauria > Squamata > Lamprophiidae > Boaedon > Boaedon fuliginosus. The sequence continues at coordinate 45,626 of JANHGC010006810.1, read as the reverse complement.
GTCTTAATAGGTTCACATCCTAACTTATGCTTCCTAAAGGATCAAGGCCAGAGCATATGTCATAATCCAAATGAACCAGTTACTTGCAAGGGCAACCCTATTGAAATTGATCCGTATACATATGAGTGTATAAAGGAACCCAATCTTTTTGCACTTGGTCCATTGGTTGGAGACAATTTTGTACGCTTTTTAAAAGGAGGAGCACTGGGAATTACACGGCATTTAGTTGCAAAACAGAAGAAACATCAATTTATAGTTGAAAGAGGTGCAGATGGAGTCCCCTAAAGCAAATAGACATAGACATAACCTGAGGAGCTGCAGACATGGTAATAACTGATCTGACCATTAATAACTAAGTGATTAGTCTTGGTTTTGTTATACATACCAGTTTTTTGTGCTTGCATTGCCTCATAGAGGAAGATACTACAACAGTATTGCAGCCTTGCAAAATGCAAAAAAAGGCAGTTTTTCTGAAATTGCTTCCAATAAGGCAAATGTAATGGATAACAATGCATGCTAATTTGCTTTGGTTTCAAAGCTTGGAAATATATATATATATTGGATATATATAGATATATATATATACAATATATACATATAAATATTGTACTCATAAGCTAATTGTTTTGCTATACAAAACTAGATGAGTATTCAAGAATAGAATTTTCTCTTTAGCGCAGATTAAGGCAAATTTTCAGCCACTTACCTGCAGCAAAGATTTTATAAAGGCAACCTGAGAATGTTGCATATTCTGAATCTCAAATGAGCTACACATTTGAGATGTGCCTAATCTCTTACATCTAAATCACACCTAGTGCTTGAGACTGAGGAAGGCACCAATCATTAATCTAAAACATGCAGTACAATCCAGCTAAATCTGACATTTACACAGAAGTTATGCTCTAGAGAAGTATGTGGAGATGGGAAAATTTGCCCATATTTTATATAGTTTCCATTATAATACATCCACAATATATCTGACGCAAAATAGCCTGTTAATTATGGGAATTATTGCTATAGAAACCACAAGTGTAACTAGTGGTTCTCTTTGTTTTTATTTTTATAAATTACGAATGTTTTATTTTTTAGCCTCCTAAACCTTGATTATGTTCATTGACAGCAGTCCCTATAGGCATCAAAATGCATGTGTAGCAAATTAGTTTCCTAATCTAATTTTTTGTCAGTTATGCTCCTGCCCATTTAAACCTGGGGTATTTACTATTTTATAAGATAAGTGGGGGAAATGAAATGTAATTTATGCTAATATATAAAATATGTGGAACTGGAATTGGTAACCAATTATAGTCGAAACAAAAAAGTTGGCAAGAATAAAAGGCATTTACTTTTAATTCACTACCCTTGTGTATATTATGGAGAATGTAACATAGTAATTCTGGATTAAATTGCGTGTAGGATTAAATGAATGTCCAACATTTAAAGACTGCCTATTTTTCATTGTAGGGATAAAGTTCAGGGTTGCCAATAATTTTAAATAAAAGCATGGCATTCAAAAGATTTGTCCTTTCCTCTCTTACATAAACTTCTTTAAAACTCATCCTCTGGCTTTTACACTGTGTCCCTATCAATTTGATTCAGAACTGTTGTAAAGAGATTAGTAGCCTCAGTGTTGGAGACACACAAGTTAAATTAATTGTAAAACACCCAATAAAGAGATTGTGTCAAGGTTTGTTAAACTATTTTATATTTTTAAAGAGGGCCCCTTCAAATCAGTATTTGCCTTTTTAAGTCTGTATCATTTACATAGAAAATTAGGGTAACAAATTAATATTTTGGCAACCAGGTTCCTGCAAAGACTTAAAGAATACTACCTGTCCAAATTTGACTCTAAATCACCATATACTTGCAATTTTCTAATTATTACCTTTCCTAAATATTTTAGTGTAGAAACTCAGAAAATCAATTTGGTTGGAAGCAACAAATGAATTTGAATGTGGTTGGGTTGCTTTGTTGGAATATTTGCAAACTATTTTTCGTATTTTCATTATGAGGGACATCCCTAAATTAATGGTTATTATTAGATTATTATGAAATTATCATAAACCAGAATAGCACTTAACTCATAGAAGTACTTGCATGCCAAAACTCTTTTTTCAATGTTTTCATGCAATTTGATATATAAGGGAAATGCCCAACATGGGGCGGATAAGATTTTTTTGTCCTATATTTATTTGTATGTGTGTGTCTTAATCCTTGCAGGTACCTAAGACATCTATTTCATACCTTTTAGAGTACTGTCCTCAACTTACTACAAAAAAAATAGGGATCAACAGAAGCAAATCTGATATTCAGTGGGAAGCATAGGAATTAATTTCCAATTCACTTACGTTGAGGTTATCGATTAACCTAGTACTATCAGTAGATAAAAAAAAGGGGGGGTGTCAAATTATTTTTTGCATTTACATACTATGCCAATATGGTATACTGGAAAAGCCAGAATAGAGTTCAAAGATATGGAAGAATTAAAAATCAGCCATGCAAGGGATCTAAGTTTATTTCTTAATACACTTATAAATAACATTAAGATTAAGCACTTCAATGGTACAATGCAGAAATCCATATTCTTCTATGATTCTCCTCCAGTAAAATTAGAAAAAAAAACCATAGTATTTGTAGGATCGCCCACCCCCACCCCCCACTAGGGTTTGGTACTATTGGAAGTCATATTGTTAAATGGAAATTTATAGCCAAAGTATCAAAATCATATACTACAATATTAGGTGTTATATTTATAACAGGCTTAGGGATCCCATGGAAACGGAAGTTGCAAAATGGCTGTATTGTGTGCTAGATTTTGGAGCGTTCTCCAATGGTCTTTTTTATATTTATGTGTAATTGTTTTTTATTGGTTTAATTTTTTAATGATTATTTAAGACTTGATTTAATGGTTTTGTTTTGTTGTACACTGCCCAGAGTCAAATTCATGAGAAGGGCAGTTACATGAATCTGAAAGATACATAAACCCTCCTCTCACAATCATATATACCAGCAAATTAAAGAAAGCAATGCTGTTTATTTGGTAAATGACTAGCCAAATTTGATAAAATACTAGTAGAACAAAGATAAAAGAGATAAATATGTAACATTCTGTACATTACTACAATGGTGTATTTGATGTGTGTGTATACACACACACACCTAAAACAGCTAGCATGTATTAAACTAATTCAGTTACTGAACAAGTGATAAAAGGTTTAGAAATTGTCTGGCCTTCCTGGAAATTTATCTACCAGGAGCAGAATATAAGCAGATCTGATTTCCCTGTAAAATTTATTATAATAATGCATGCGAAATTATTTTGATCCCTTGTTACCACATGGTCATGCGTAGGTTTGCTTGGTTAGTGGGATTTGGGAATATCTGCCTTGGAAATGTCTTTGTTCATAGCTTTGAAAAATGCTGTTCAGAGCTCAGGAAGTTAGATTTTGGAAATAGCTTGCTGGTTCCCAAATGCCCTTATTAATCCAGGCCAACATCTGTAATGTTGGAACATCCTATTAACTTAATCTGAAACTTCACATTCCTTATTCTTTGAGCGAGCAGTTGTTTGGCTTAGTCATATCCTAAAGATTTTAGGAATCTTATAGAAAACCTTTTAATGCCAATGTCTGCCCTTCAGCCTCTTTGAGGAAGAAGAAAAATTGTCTGTTAAAATTAGAGGGGTCAGTCCAACTGAAAAGAACTGGATTTTCAGGGCATGGCTTATCATCGTCCAAGCCCTCCTTACCTGAATTGCATTTTGGTGCTCCACTATCTTGCACAAAAATACAGTCCTCTCTCTTCACGGCCTTTCTAGATTTTAAGCATGTCTTTGACTCTCCTTGATTTTGCGCTTGTCATCCAAGAAGCTTGGGACAACCATGAGAATCTCTGTAGACATGCCTTTGACTCAATTTCCAGGAATCCCCTTTCGGGGGAAAATAGAAGCCATAACTTGACAAGCTTCTCCTCTTTCTGATACAGAAATTGTATTCCACAATCACCTTAAGAACAAGGCGCAATATCCAAGAGTCCTTCTCTGAACACAATAAGTGTTCAGAAAGGAGTGTGTAGGATTTGTACCTCAGTTCAGTGGTGGACTTCATAATCCAGATTCCCATGCATCTAACCATCAGTACAAAATTCCTATACTACTTTTTAATGATCATAAACTGTCATAGTGCTAGAAAGAGCAATAACCAATATTTTGGTATTGTAGACAAAATTGCCTGCTTCTGAATTTTGAAAAAACTAAAATTCTGATCTTTGTTAGATAAGCCGTCCAACTATTCTGGAGAAAGGAGCAAATTACTGCATTTGAATATCTTAGGGTGTTTTTCCACTCCAAAGGTACCTGGAACCTGCATGAGAATCACATAGTGAAGTTAACGCTTATGTCTAGAGGTGCTATTAAGCACTTTTACACAAGTGGAGGACAATTAATCTCTAGCATTAAAACTTTGTAAGCCCCAAATCCCTTATTGTGCACAAATCACAATTTATGCAAAGAAGAATGAATTAGAAGAATTACCAACAAATTTTTGAAATCAACCCTCGCTACTCCCAATTGAACAACAAACACCCAGTTAAGGCTCAAGATGGGGATACCTGCAATCCAGGTAAAGGAGGAGAGGGATAAACTACTAGCACATTACATTTGCAAGAGTCTGCAAAATGCCCCACAATATTGTATGAATGCCATGTGAAGTTGTATATACAGTAGAACCTCTGGTCATGACCATAATTCGTTCCATAACTTTGATCATGATCCAAACCTAATTTTGGAAATTTGGTGCTTAGAAAAAACAATGGTGCAGAAGGGGAAA
>JANHGC010006810.1:0-12302 GCA_027560395.1 Boaedon fuliginosus | reverse complement strand
CAGACTGCTGTTAAATGAACCATACATGATTTTCTGACCCTTTTTGGCATGGTTGCTAATCTCAGATAAATATGAGTTTAAATATGACTTAAATATGAGCCAGCAGTGTGCGGAGGCAGCCAAAACAGCCAATACAATCCTTGGTTGTATAAACAGAGGCATAGAATCAAAATCACATGAATATTAATACCGTTTGATAAAACCGTAGTAAGACCACACCTAGAATATTACAAAAAAGATGTTGAGACTGGAAAAAGTGCAGAGAAGAGCAAGTAAGATGTTTAAAGGCTTGGAGACTAAAACATATGAAAAGCAATTGTAGGATTTGAGTTTGGCTAGTCTAGAGAAAAAAAGGACGAGGGGTGACATGATAGCAGTATGCCAGTTTTTGAGGGGCTGCCGCAAAGAAGAGGGGGGCACCTTATTTTCCAAAGCACCAAAAGGCAACACAAGAAACAATGGATGGAAACTAATCAAGGAGAGAAGCAACCTGGAATGAAGGATAAACCTCCTAACAGTGAGGGCAATTAAGGAGTGGAACAGCTCACCTTCAGAAGTTGTAGGGGCTTCATCACTGGAGTTGTTAAGAAGAGACTGGACAGCCATTTGTTTGAAATGCTATAGGATCTCCTGCTTGAGGAGGGAGCTGGACTAGAAGACCTCCAAGGTCCCTTCCAGCTCTATTCTGAATTGGAAATCACTACACCAGCTAAGCGAATCATGCAGTCATTAAGTGGATTCAATTTCCCCTCCTGGTTTTGATTGTCAGAAGCTGGCTAGGGAAATGGCAAATATTGTGATCACGTGACCTGTGGATGCTGCAGCAACATATATTGCTAATTGTCAAGCACCCGAATTTTAATCAGGTGGCCGTAGGGATGGTGCGACAGGGATTAATCCGATGAAAGATTGCAAATCACTTTTTCCGCTGCTATTGTGACTCTGAACATTGCTAAACAAATGGTTGTTAAATCGAGAACTACATGTAACAAGGCATATATATATATCACAGCTGAAACAGGATGATGGCAGACACACCAGCTTCAGGGCATCCAAAATGAAAGCATAACTTACTGATTGGAGAGAGTGGCTTCTTAAGGACGAACAGACTGTGATTGCAGCGCAGGTGGCTTGATTCTGCGCAGCAGCACCGGGGATTCGTCGGCAACCCGTGATTAATCCACCATAACTATTTTACACAGCTAATGTAGCAAACCCATTGCATAACTACTCTTTTGCATTTTAGTATTTAATGACTATAGGCCTCTCAGTTTAAGGATTGATATTAGAGTATATAGGCTATGTGTAACTGACAGATTGGATGGCAAATTGTGATTTTAATATAGATTTTATCTGCTATTTATTATTTTATTGTAGAATTTTTAACTGGATATTTCTTGAGTGTTTTTATTTGTTCTGGTCTCTGGTCTTAGCCTGTAATCAACTTGATAGTGATTGGAGAAGAACTAGAAGAACTAAGAAGAACTTACTTTGATTTCAACAAAAATTTCTCTGTAAACTCGTTTATACATTATTCGGGGTTAGGTATGAGCAGGAAGGTGGCCAAATTTTCACCAAATTTGTGGGTGGCTCTTTTTTTTTTTAACTTTATGGGAGAAAATCCAAATAGCAAAGGCGATTGAATGGAACCAAATCTGAAATAACATTGTTCAGGGAGAGAAATTCTAAATTCACATGTACGTTAATGTGGTCTGAGTTGGCAGTGAGAACTGATCAGGGACAGGGTCTTGGAGACGTGGTGAAAATGTCCCACAAGGTTATAAGTGTAGCGAAGAAGATTCATTATGAAAAACGGTAGGAATTGTCAAGGGTGTAAGGTCACTAGAGAAACCTACGGTGTAAATTTGGCCCTTGCCCTCACAAAAAGGACACTGAACAAGCAGAAAGGGTGCAGATGATTGCCAGGGCACCATTGCAGCTTCTTTTTTTAAAAAAAGGTGATTTCTGGGAAATTAGAGAGAGATGGTTGGCTGTTGTCCACCACTCTATCATTTTATTCATTCATTCATTCATTCATTCATTAAATTTATATCCCACCTTTCTTCCCTAATCAAAAGGAACACAAGGCGGCTAACAACATTAAAACACATTAAAACATAATTAATCCATAAAATATGACACTAAAAACTCTAACAATAAAAAGTCTAAAACAACTTACTCTGAAATTATTAAAAACACAGAACATACAATATAACAAGCATACAATACATTCATACAAAGGAACCAACTAATTCCAAGTCCGCTGGTAGAGCCAGGTCTTCACAGCCTGGCAGAAGATTAACAAATTAGGGATGGTCCAGATGCCCACAGGGAGCTGATTCCAAAGGGTCTTATTGTCTAAGCAAGGAGTGTCCCCAGGAGCATCTTTTAATTTCTTGGCTGCAGTCCCCATCTGGAGTGATCTTGGAGCCCAGGAAAATAAAATCTGTCACTACCTCCATTTCTTCTCCATCTATTTGCCAGGAATTGAGAGGGCCGGATGCCATTATTTTAGCCTTATTCATGCTAACATCTTTGTTGATACCTTTGAACAGAAAGTATAAATGATTCTGTACATCCCTTCCCTACCAAGGTAGAACTACATAGTAAATTTTACCCTCCTATGCTCTGGCTCTTTTTCTTGTACTCCTTCAGTTATAAACGGCAGAACTTTCAAGAGGCTGCTTTAGACATAGGAAACTGTTCACACTGTCTGAAGAGTCTGCCATTTTCTCTTCACAAAGGAACCCGAACTGCAAAGCGACTGTGTGAGCTCAAAAAAAGCATGCTTCTTTAAAGAATGGTGAAGCATCTTTTCTACTTCAGAGCTAAATAGCTATGCTGCATGACTAGATCCGTGGTGGCGAACCTATTCCATGCACGCCCGAGATGGCATGCAGAGGGTCCCTGCTGGCATGTGAGCTGTCATCCCACACACATGAGCATACGCCTCCCGTGATTTGCGTTTGGAAAAAGGACCACCGACCTCCACCACTATACTTGCCTTTCTTCCCTCTTATGAAGTACAGCTGATTGGCACAGCAGCACCAATCAGCTGTTTTTCAGAAGAGGGAAGATTCGGAAGAGGGAAGACATGGGAAGGCGTGTGTGCATGCGCGTGGCGTGTGTGCATGTGCAGGGGGTCATGCATGCATGGGAGATGGGTGGGCACGTGCGCACTTTCAGCACGCGAACCAGAAAAGGTATAATTTGGCCTTTAAGTATAATTTGGCCTTTAACCATTTTAAAAGCAACTATTTGATACAATGAAACATAACATATCCATTGAAATTAATTGGACTTGAACTGGTCATGAGCAATTTTAGATGTGACTAAAGCTGGAACTAAGAGAATGAAAAAATAATATTTATTTCAAAATTGAGGGGGTGTAATAAATGAAGATTGAGTGCCAACTTTATTATTTGGTAGAAATAGTGATTATTAACTGTATTAATGACATATTTATGGAAAGAGTTTATGTATTGAAGAACATGAAGAAAAAAATAGTTCCGGCCAAAGAGCTATTCTCAGCTTCCTTCAAAAATTTCAAGGCAGGACAAATGCCTTTCTTCATTTTATCCCCATTATATATAATTCTTACTTGGATGCCAACCTTGAAGTTCTGAAGTATATGAGCCATGGTGGCTCATAAAATGCAGTACTGCAGACTACTACTGCTGCCTGCCGGGTGCCTGCAATTTAGCAGTTCAAATTTCACCAGGCTTAAGGTTGACTCAGCCTTCCATCTTTCCGAGGTGGGTAAAATGAGGACTTAAATTGTAGGCGGGCAATGTGCTGACCCTAAACCGATTATAGAGGGCTGTAAAGCACTGTGAAGTGGTATATAAGTCTATGTGCTATTGCTATTGCCATATAGTTCCTGTATATGCCATCTATAAAGGAACTATAAGAGCATCCCTTTCTACATTATAGTTTTGTTATAATGGTAGTGGTACAGAGCATCTTCCAGAAATATGTGAAGTATGGAAATAAACCATCAGATTAAAGACCACCAATTTAGGAATGAAAGAGAGAGCATTCTGGAGAGCATCCTTGTCCCTCTGCAGACCATGTGAACTTTTTCTGGAGCATAATATTTCAGGGCAGTTCACATTGTCAGAATAATATCATCTAAACAGAAAACAATGAAAAGATACTGTTTTGGTATATGCTATTGGTTTCAGGAGCATTGGATCAATTATGAGCTGAAATTTTACTTTGCCCAACAATGTATGTTTAGGTATTGTGTGAATCCAGTTGTATAAAGCATTATACTCTTTCATAAACCAGTACTGATTATTTACTAAGTTAAGCAAATCATGCTTAGTCACAGACTTTACATAAAATGTTTTTGTAAGGATCATGGCTACATCAAAACATGTGAAGCAGAATACTTGAAAACATCTATATACATTATCATTTATTATTAACAGTAGCAGTTGCCTTGGTGCGATGTCTACAGTTGAAAAATATCTCTAGGTTAAAATGATCCTTCTTTTTTTCCCCCCAGCATTTCACCCATGGAACAAACGTACTATATCAAACGAAGAGTGGTCAAGGTACCTTCTTTTCGCCACTTCAGAAAGTGATGCTGCCACCAGATGCTTTTCGTGGGAAAGTAGCCTTTATCACAGGCGGTGGTACGGGCATTGGAAAAGGGATGACAAATGCACTCTCTAATTTGGGAGCAGAATGTGTAATAGCAAGCCGGTAAAAACAAAACTTATTATATCTCCATGTTCTCTTTACTGATAAATTGTCCCTTGCTGGATAAACTCCTTGTTTGTTTAATGTTATGACCTGGATGAGGCACAATAATGATAGACTTTTACTACAGGGGCAGAAAAATTCCTAGGAGCATGTTTGCCTCTTCATTTTCTGGGCAAATCCATAAATTGTCAGGGAACCTAAGGTTCTCCTCTAGACCCTAAGACTGTGCTCTGAGTCCCTTTGGTGCATGACTGTGCTATGAATTAGCACAGAGTAACCATTTTATAAGGAACAATATGAAGAATCTGTAACTGCATTTTCCAAAGTACGTAACGCTATATACACTATAACACTTTGTAAGGCCTCAGGACATCCAGTCAGTAAACAACCCCCTCCATACAGTCACTCCAACTCTATCCCAAATTAAGGATTATAGGGTCATAAATATGGAATGTTTATTGTTATGTAAACAATAAAAACTCACATTTATAACTATTTGCAGGAAACTTGATGTATTGAATCAAACAGCTGAAGAAATATCTTCTAAAACTGGAAATAAGGTATTTAAAATTGTTATTAATATCTGAACCATATCTGAATCTAGTATGCAAAGCTATTTTTAAAATTTCTTTAAACTTTTTTTTGCTGCTCGTGGTTATGTAATTATTTTACTTTATCACCAGATTCATGCAGTTCAGTGTGATGTGAAAGATCCAGAGTCTGTTACCAATGCAGTCAGTCGATTAATTGAAGTGGCTGGGCATCCTGATGTAAGTAATTGAAAAGTTTGATTTATTATTTCTGGAAAAATAGTGTACGATGTAACAAAAATAATATCATATAAGTAAAATAATCAAAAAAAGGCAATACAAATTGTCTTTTATTGTAATTTCAATAATAATATTAACTATCATATGTACACTAATTGATAATTGTTTACTAATGTATACTAATGGGTAATACCCATAAAGCCCTATCCAGTGGAACAGCCATAATATGACATGATCAGCAAATCAGAATCTCGAGTTCCCCTTGCCGCCTCGAGTTCCCCTTTTGGGTGAAGAGAGGCGGGATACAAATCGAATAAATCATCATCATCATCATCATCACCATCATCTCATGAAAAAATAATTTACCAGAAAACTAGTCAAGAAGATTCAGAGATTTGCTCCTTCTCTCTTAATTAAACATATCTCCAGTAGAAATTTTGACTTCTACTGTGAGCATATCTTCTAATGTACAGCATTTTCCATAGTTCCCCTTTGGGGTGAAGAGAGGCGGGGTATAAATTTAATAAATAAACAATAAATAAATAAATATTGATAGAATTTTCTGCAAATTGTTTTGGCCAAAGTCCTAGTGTGGCTTGTTTATATCAGCCGCACCTCTCCCACACCCCATTTTGGGCCTAGTAGGCCACCCTGCACTTACTTGGGAGACAAAACAGGGCACATGGGAACTTCTGGAAGGGGCGAGGTGGTGAGGGGAGGAGCCAGCCAGCAATTTAACAACCGGTTTGGCCAAAGTGGTGCAGACCGGTTGAATCCCACCACTGATGTATACCCCTCAGACATATTTTTTTCACATGACTATATTGAAATAATCACATATCCTCTACAAAGCTTTTAAAACCAGAAATATTAGTTGACATGACAAGTTTTGGTTGCAAGTCTTCTGTTTATGTAGAAATTGACAGCTGCTTATTTGTCATTTCCAGTAAACTGCAGATCAAATTGAATACAGATCTAATGTATTTTTCTTTCTTTCAGGTGATAATAAATAATGCTGCTGGAAATTTTGTTTCTCCTTCCGAACGTCTTTCTGCAAATGCATGGAAGACTATCACTGACATTGTTTTGAATGGTACTGCTTTTGTAACTTTGCAAATTGGAAAAGAATTGATTAAAGCCCAGAAAGGTAAACTGAAATTGATCAACATCAACTTTTTGTCACTGAATGTAAGTGACTTCTATGTTTATTTCCTTGCAGATGTCCGGAAATTTCAGTTTTTAGTATAGTATTATTATTCTGAAATAGGCCTCATACTTCGTTAGTTAATAGCAAGCCCTTTTGGGAAGATGAGGCAATTTTTTCTACCTGTCCACCTTTTGGAGGAAAAGAAAACAGCTACTTTACATCAAGTACCAAAGGAAGAGCTGCTGTTAGTCTGTCTTAACAGTTCAGCTCTTGCCATTGCTATACATACAGATACAGCTAATTTTGCTTGTAGATATAAATTATGCAAACTATCCTTCTTATGGAAATGCAATCTATGCATTTTATGGAATGTTGGGTACTTTTCACATAACCCTTGTAATATGATTATTGAAAATGACTACCACTTTTATCTTTATCTGACTCCTACAAAACATCTTGGCTTTGTCTCGCTTGACATTACTTATACCAAACAAAACAAAAGAAATATCTGCATCACTTTTATATGGCTGCTTAAAGATTATTTTGCAACTGCTACCATTTGTAAAGCACTTTTTTTAATTTGTTATGCTAAATATTATCTGCAATTTAATTATATGTCATATATTTAAATACATAAATACTGAGCCACAGTGGTGCAGTGGTTAGAGTACAGTACTGCAGGCTACTTCTGCCTGCCAGCTGCCTGCAATTTGGCAGTTCAGATCTCACCAGACTCAAAGTTGACTCAGCCCTCCAGTCTTTCCAGGTGGGTAAAATGAGGACCCAGATTGTTGGGGGTAATATGCTGACTGTAAACCACCCCTGTAAAAGCACTGTGAAGTGATATATTGTCTAAGTGCTATTGCTATTTTCTCTTTAACTTCATATTGCCTGTAATATGTTCAACATGAAATGTACATACTTATTGCTTAGGTACATGTGGTCAAATATATGCTCTGTTTCGGTTTTATTAACAGTTGATCAACAAAACTGCAGCCTTTGGAACTGAGCTGCAAAGTAAAGAAATAAAATTATAACAATCCATTTAATCGTGTAATGGATGGTGGCTTATTTGCAAATCACAAATAGTACAAATAATATTTTTGACAATTATTAAGTATCATCACTTTCTGTTGCCAAAATAGTCCTGTAAATATGGGTATGAATTTCTTGTTTAATATTATATTCTTTCGAAATGGATTCTTTTAAAGTCTGCAAACAGAAAACTGAAATTACTGCATTGCGTGCATCTGTATGAATAGATATAGATACACAGATACATACATGTTCAGAAAGGTTTAGATGTAAACGTTAGTGTTTTGATCTTGACTGACATGTCCTGATTTCTACAAGAAATATAAGAAAAGCTCAAATAAACTGTTGGGTCAAAGTTATAAGTGTTTGTTTTCCTGATTTTTTCAGGGGCAGCATTTCTAGCCATTACAACAGTCTATGCAGAAAGCGGGTCTGGGTTTGTAGTACCAAGTGCTTCTGCCAAAGCAGGTGTAGATGCCCTGTGCAAGTGAGTACTTCTTAAAAACGCATTACTTTTTCTTGATACTTTTGATTCTCTCCTTGAAAGGTAAATTTAGCTGTTTTCCCGCTTCTCCTGTAAACCTTTGTTTTAGATCTGTCTATACTTTTCACAGAGCTGTAGCCTGTGCTCATTTAGCAGCCTTACATTTTGCAGCTATATTAATCTCTGGATGCAGAATATTTAATTAATCTCTGCTGATTTCTAGGTCTCTTGCAGCTGAGTGGGGTAGATACGGCATGAGATTCAATGTGATTCAACCAGGTCCGATAAAAACAAAGGTATGTCATTACCCATTAAGAAATTAACTGAGGTCTTTGCACTGTCCCACACAGGGTTGGGTATGGATTTAACTCCAGTTTTTGGCAAAGCGGTCCCCATAGCAAGCCAATGGTTTGCTTAACAATTGGAAATTTGATTAACCACAAAGGCCACAAAAAAGTCGTAAAATTGGGTTGCTCAGATGAGTGACCTGATCTACACTATCGGGAGTTACAGCTGTGTTGTAACTGTATTGTGAGTGACCTTTTAGACATGGGAATGCTTTGGGAAGGGTGGAGCAGTGGATCCTTGTGATCACATTTTTTCTCTTTTTCTTTTCCTTTTTTTTTTTCTTTTTTGCAAGTCATGAATCTTTTTGCTACATCATTTTTCCCCCCTGGGTTTTTTTTTTTTTTTCAGGGAGCCTTCAGCCGCCTGGACCCCACAGGAATCTTTGAGAAAGAAATGATCCAGAGAATTCCTTGTGGTCGCCTGGGAACTGTGGAAGAGATCGCCAACCTTGCCACCTACCTCTGTAGTGATTATGCGAATTGGGTTAATGGAGCAGTAAGTTGATCCTGGGTGCATGAAGCTCACTGCTGCTCTTAGAAAAGTCATTACGCACAAGCGTCACCTGATTCCTTGAAGGCGTTTAATTCTAGCATTTTTACGGAGCTCAGTGGGCTTGATGAGAGAGCTTTATGAATCACTCTTTAACTTTTTAGAAACTACCTACGGTCTAGTGGAAAGAATGCTTTATGGGCAAATTTAGTATAGTTCAGTAAGTCATAGAAGTTGAGTACTTTAAAGGTATTTCTTGTACTGAAGTTCTACTGAAGTAAACTAATTCAGCTGATAATTTGAATTCCTTAATGAAACAACCTCTGCATCAATCTTACAGGTCATTAGAATGGATGGTGGTGAATATGTGTCTATGGCTGGAGAATTCAATGACTTACGTAAGGTAATAATTTGCAAGGAAAACTTGGTAACAAAGGGCTACAAAATGGAAAACTCCTATCCGATGTTGTAATCAGTTAATCCTGCCCTCCATTCTGCTATCCTTCCTGTCTTATTTTTCTTTTTCCTCCCAATGTCAGCTTTTGATGCTTGGTTAAAAATATCCAGGCCTCATGAGGCTGTTGCCGCCTCTATCCATCACTTTTAAGAGTTATTTTTCCTCTTAAATTTTTAATGTATTACTATACATTTTGATTTGAGTACTAAGCTTAGGTCCCATTGATTTTACTTCAAAAACTTTGATGATCTGCTCTTTTCTGAATGCAATTTAAGAACATTATCCCTGGCAGGGTCATGCCCCTTATATCGACATGCTACATGATGATAGTTAAAAAATCAGCATCTCAACTAAAGTGTTTTCTTTTCTATGCTAGGTCACCAATGACCAGTGGAATATCATGGAACAAATGATACGAAAAACAAAAGGCTCATAATTTGCATTTTTATGTGACTTTTTATATAGCTTCTTTCTAAAATTTTCTGTATTCTAGCAATAAAATGCACTGCTGCTGATAATTATCTGTATGTCCAGGTGTATCCATTTTACATTCACAAAGTCCAGTGTTGTATTCTTTGTAGGCAATATTTTAACAGACACAACAAAAATTATTGCTAATACATCCATAGTTTCTTTTTGCATACGAGAAGTCCTCGACTTAACAACCACAATTGGTTCCAGAATTCTATTATAAGTTGTCGAGGTTGTAAATCAAGCTGGACTGGATTTTATGATAACTTTTAGAAAGGCATTAAACTAATCACTGCAGTTGTTAAGCAAATCCAGCTTTCCCAAAGGGTTGGTTTTTTGTTTTGGTTTTTTTGCTAGAAATTGTCAAAAACAGTTGTAAATCTTGTTCACAGGACTACAGGATGCTGCAACTGGTCATAAATGTAAGACACAGACAACTGCCTGTATTGTAGTCATGATTGCAGGAGTGGTAAAACAATTGTAAGTTTGAGTACAGGTCATCACTTACTTCCAAAACCATTGTAACTTTGAAACATTGTTAATTGAATAGTCGTAAGTTGAGGCCTGTATTATTGTTTGTGGTCAGTAGTTTATCTTCTAAAGTGGATTTCTCACTTGTTTGAATTATCTAGAATCTTAAAATGGGAATTGCCTATTGGGCAGTTTGATATAAGAAATATTACCATTTAATTTTATGCTTGTGAGATAGGGCACTATGTTTTTAGTCTACATTCATATTAAGTGAAAATCAGACAGGTGTCCATAATTCTGAAGGAATTGCATTTGAATTGCAATGATAATATATAAAATTACTGCAGCTGTAGCATTGGTAAGAAAATATTTAAAAAACATACACTGTGAAACATACTTTCTACGATGAAGAAAAATAAAGATGTGTTTGCTTGGGCTATAGGAAGCATCATGCTGCAGTCTACATAAAGAAGAAATTGTGCCATTTAATAAAGGAATTGAAGAGGAGGCAGGGATTAAATCTGAATGCGTCAACATTTAGTATAGAAATTGAAACTTCTAATCATATCTTGATCTTATGTTGACAATATTGTAAGGAGCTGTGTCCACTAGAGGGAACCATAACACAATATTCTAATTATAAAAGACAGTTTGTATCATATACTCCTCAATTTGAAACCAGCAGCAGACATCACTGACATGCCATCTTGAGTTGATGCTGTTCCATTTTTTTCATGCTGGCAGTTACTGGAATGCATCCTTGAATTGATTTTTTTTTTTTTTTTGCAAATGTTGGCAGAAACGTTTAATATGATCACCTTTTGGAAGTTTATAGGAGTGATAGTTCCCTTCATTCCAGTTTGGCATTTAGGACATTGGGGATAAACTGGATGCCCCTGAAATCTGATGTGTTTGTGGATTTCTGCATAATGCACAACTGCTGAATTCTAATTTTGTCACAGACTTCAGAACAGAAAACAGGCAGGTGGGACAACATTCAGTTCTCAATAACTGACACTACATTGTATAAAATAAATAATCCATAAAAAAAATGAAACTATTCTACACTGCTTGAATTTGGACCACATTCTTAATCAAGGTCAGTTGGAGGTGGCACTTTCACATTCTCTTTAACTTCATTCGGATTGCTATAGTTTATTGACTTGTGCTAATCCACTTGATTTGGGGGGGGGGGTTGTCATGATTTAATAAACCTGTATTGCATAAAGCCAGAAATAGATCAATTCTTTAATCCAAATAAATATATGTTAAAATCCAGCCTCAGAGCAGACTTGTTTTGTTTACCTTGGCACTGTCTAAATAAGGGAGAAACGTGGCCTTTCTTGTGTTGTCATATGGCAGTTTCGTTCACTTGTAGTCATCATGGCCAGAAATAGAGATAAAAATGTTTAAAGACCACCAAAGTATCTCCTTTATTCTAAACAGGTGTCCAGGTTTCAGTCAGGATTCTTTCAGTCCTACCTGCTAATGCCCTATATAGATCTTGAAAATTTATCTGAAAATGGTTTCTGCAGTGTTTTCCTTAGACAACGTTGAGATAAAGGAAAACTAATGGTGCTTGGATTATTCTTGAGAACATAATTAATTTTCTTTTATGAATATGATGTTTTCATTTGACACCCAAGAAAAGCAATGCAATTGAAAAAGGCTAGAGAGATGATAGCAAATCTCCTAGTATACTCTGTTTATCACTCTTACCTTTACGTTTTCAGCTCCACTTTGAGCGATCACATTCATAGAATAAAGATTTTTCTTTCTTTCATGTAAAGAGTTGGGAGGCAACATCCAGCAAAATATAACATGCACCCTTGTGCTTTAATTTAAAACTAGCTTATGACCCGGCCTTGCTCGGGTTTGTTTTTTTTAAAGAAGTATATTTGTGCCACAGCATTTGCAGGC
>JANHGC010006809.1:45807-57842 GCA_027560395.1 Boaedon fuliginosus | reverse complement strand
ACGCGGGCGGGCGGGCGGGGGGGAGCGGGGGGGGGGAGACGGACGGATACACGCTGCTGTTATAAGTCTTGTTGCTCGCTCGCTCTGCACCCGTCCTCTTTTATTTTGATTCCAAGAATCATTTGAGGGGGTGTTTTTGTTGTTGTTGCTTCAAGTCAGCCTGTGCATGTTTTCTTTAATTGTCGTTAAGCAAAGGTCTATTTTTCGCTAAGAAGATGAACAAGCTGTACATCGGGAACCTGGGCGAAAACGTGTGTCCTCTGGACCTGGAAAGTATCTTTAAAGAGTCCAAGATTCCTTTCACCGGTCAGTTTCTTGTGAAGACGGGATATGCTTTTGTGGACTGCCCCGACGAGAATTGGGCTATGAAGGCCATCGAGGCACTTTCAGGTGGGTGAAGTCCCCTCAGCCATCCCAGTCTTAGCTTCCTATTACCCGCACGATCAATTCAGGGCGCCATCCACTGCCTTCCTCTACTCCAATAATCCCCTGGTAAGAATTCTCTCTGCCCCACCCCTCTGCGTACTGCCCCCGTCATTTTGATTTAAAATTCCTACTCAGGGATTATAATCCCGCGATTTGGTCCGAAGACTCTTCCTGACGGGTTTATTTCGGTGCGGGGTTCGGGTATATTAGGATGCACTTATTCTGAAGGACTTCAGCCGCGATGTTCGTCCCCACCCCCCCGAGAGAGCACTGCTTAGATTCGCTCGAGGGGGTTGCTTCTCCTTCTTTGTAGCCCTCGGGCACTCAGGTAACGTGGTAATGGCTGGGGTTCAAGCCGTTTCTTTCGGTGGGGAAAAAGGATTGAGAATAGAAATTACAAGACCGCCGGGCATGGAGAATTTGAAGCTTTTTCCCTCCTCCCCAATCCCTCTTTTTAAAAAAAGCATTTCAAATGTGTTCGAGAAAACGGCATGTTGGAGAGGGAGAGAAGACGCGCTAAACATCGCCCACAGTAGTAGAAAAGGGAGGCGCGCGCGCAGAAACGCACAAGCCTGGGCCCAACTAGCAGCCACCTATTTCGTGGCGCAGGGACTCCCTCTCGGTCTAAACTCCCTCTCGGTACAGAATACCGCGGCACAGAGATGTAAGTTTCCAGTTGTTCGTGGGGCAGGTGGAAATGGAAGCACAAGCCTTTCCATGGAAGCAACATGCGGCGCCTCAGGCTTTGCTGGAAGCGCAAAGCGTGCGCTCCCGGAGATTCTCGCTGGCTTCTCTAAATTACGTCTCTCCCACCTCCCCCCATTTATTTCAAATTTGTGAAGTGAGAGTTGCCGAATGTGGTGCTGTTGATTCCTTCTCATTAAAAGCCAAACTTTGGCTGTTTAAAAGAAAAACAACAAAGGGCTCCCCCCCCCCTCCCCGGCATCCTGCCTCTTTCAGGAGAGAGGTCGAGGCCTGAAAGCCCAGTTCGCCGCTGTTTCTGGGTGTCATTTCGGTTTTCCTTTGGCTCTCAGGCATTCACTGAGCATCTCGACCTCAGTTTCTACATCCTGTTTTTGTGTGAAAGACGACTTGGCGGGCTGAACGGGGGGAGGCTGGTTAAACTGAATGATTTCATTTGAGTCCTGTTTTCGCTCTCTTCCACCTCTGAGCTGGGGGGGGGGGATCTTGTCTCAGCCGGTGACTGTGGGAGTAGGCATATGAAAGAAGACATAAGGGTGTATTTCCAGGAAAAAACGCGTGGGGAGCGCGCTCATTTTTCACTGAAACCAGCAGTTCCTGTTTCCTTGTGACAAGTTATTAGAGGCCTGTTTCTTTTAGTCAAGGGAGACATACATATGTATATGTCTTTGTGCAGTTAACTTTTCCACATATCATTTTGGAAAGCATAGGTTAAATAATAAGCATCCACTTTGAATTAGGAAAGTCTTAGTGCTAGTTTGAGCATTTATCTTGGAAATTGGCCTCATAAAGTTACCTTTGTGACTTTCCCACTGTCCAACAACATTTTCAAAACACATAATAAGTTGCATTTGTGGTGTTCTGCATCATTACATATTCAGTTCAGGAGGGCATTAGAAGATTTGAAGGGCTGGGAGAGCACCTAATTCATTCTATAATGAGTTGTGTTACTGTTTGCAGGTAAAGTGGAGCTGCATGGTAAACTCCTAGAAGTTGAACATTCAGTTCCCAAAAGACAAAGGTATTTTATTACATATGTATAATAGTTTAATGTCTAAATTGAAAAGTTCATTATTTATAAGAGATTAAGAAAGTACTTTAATCTGAAATTAGTAATTATATTTAATGGGAAACTATCAAGAGAGTTGTGATTGTAGAGAAATTTGTTACCATTTATAAATATTTAAATATTTTGTAATGCAATTAATTTAAAAGAAATAATTTAACATTAAGAATTAGCATGTTGAAATTTAAAAACATAAATGAGGTCCGTCATCTTTCAAGGTTGGTGGTCTGTAATTGGAGAGGATATTGTTATTTAGTAAAAGGGCCACCATGTTGAAGTATTTTCTCATCAAAACATATTCTTATATAGTAGACAGCAATTAAATTTTTTATGGTAATAAATGCTTATACATAATTAGCCTTTTCTGAACTTGGTGAAGAGAGTAGTTAGTGGTACAATTTTTTTGGAGTTGATGTATTTGAATCTACCTACTAGAGCAATTGTATCTGTTTTCAGTTCCTGAATGATCATTGTTATCATGGTTCCAGTTTTTAAGGAACATAAATTTAGCATTTTTGTTGTTATTGTTAGTAGAATTTGAAACCTAGTTATGAATATTAACTAAATGAAAAGAAATCTTTACAAAAAATCTTGTAAAAGGCCTTTAGCAAAAGTCTGAGGCCTATAAATTAGATTATCTCACATTGAGAATTAAAATATATAAAACTTATCTAAAGAATTTTAGTTGGAAATGTAAGGGTTAGGTAGTTGGCAGAATACCAGTGTCATTTGCCATACCTGTTGTATGTTAAATCTACTGGTATTTATTTTGCTATGCTTACTGAATACTTCCTCACTCATATTTCATTTGTAAATTTACTAATGGTATCTATTATGTATAGGCTTATTTAAAAATTCATTAAAAATTAAGAACTAGTTCCCAGGTATACACTATAGATTTTGAAAATATATACCATGAATCCATTTCTTAAGATACACATTTCAAATTAGTATCATGCAAAGTAGTGCAATAGCCAATATTAATATATAAAATGAGAAATTATAATGAGTGTATAATACATTTTATTACTACCAACAGTACCAAATGCTAAAAGGTTGAAAATGTATTTGATACATTTTCATGTTTTTTTAATTGTGTTATTGCTTTGAATTGAAGTATGAAGAAAAAATATACCTGGATGAAAAATATCTGCAAATACATTTATTTTATTTGCAAATTCAGCTGCTTTGCACAGGACAGATTTTTGATAGAATTAGTTAGAATGCCATCAATGATTAAAATAATTTTGAAAACATGATTTAAATATTTAAGTTCTCAATATAGAATGCATCTGTAGAATATCTGATATGAAGGCCAGATAAAAAATATAGCCTATATAACTCTATGCATATATGGAAATAAAGTCTTCTTGAACTCAGGAAGACTTCCCAATGAAATAATATAAAAAATTTACAACCATGTGTTTGGTTGTAAATAATGGTTTATTTTTACCATTTAAAAAGTGTACAGTCCTCTTTAACTAAGAAAGTAACATTTTCTGAGAAGAAATATTTTTCATTGCTTGCTAATAACTTTTCTTTTATAGCTTCTTTGTAAAAGTTCTTTGTATAAAGATCTGTATAAATAATTAAATATCCTTACAGCAAAATACCGGTATGTTTAATTGATACTTTAGAAATTTTAAGTTACTAAGATAGTAATAAAAATGTATTATAAATTCTTCCCCCCTTTTTTTCCAGTTCTGTTTCTTAGTAGAAAATGTATATAGTTGGTACCAAGTGACCTGGGATCTGATCTGATCTGATTGGTCAAATATTTCAAATGGTCATTTGACAACTATATATATTAAGAAAAATAGAAACATACAAAAATTGTATTAAACAAGTATTTTTTGATGAGATAAAAATTTCAAACAATTTAGTGATATGTCTATTTCCATATAATTATTCTAGTTTATGTTCTCCTTTTCTAGGTATTTCTCTTTCATTTAGTTTGATGAGACCAAGGGTATATTGTTAATCCATTTATTCTCATATTAATGGTTTCAATATTGTTATAAATATAAATTACATTTGTAGGACCAGTTATAAATATAAATATAAAAATATTAAATATAAATATAAATTACATTTGTAGGACCAGTTGCAAGAAGTATATCTTTTTCTATGGAAAAGGAGTTTCAAGAACTCATTGCATTCTACCAGTTTGAGCTCCTAAATTAAAAGATGTTGCATCAATATTTGCAGAATTAACCTTTATATCTTTTATGAAAAGCAGTATAGAACTTTAGTGTTCCTGAATACTCATTGAAATCCTCAGACAGAGAAATGGTAAATTTTGTGGGGTGAGAATAGTAGTGGTTGGCATAGTCCAAATAGACTAAAAGAGGAAACAGAGGAAATGGAGAAGAACAAAGTATAATATACATTAAGAAAGTGATTTCTGTCTTACTAGGAAACTTCAAGGGAACTCAGGGATACAATATTTTGGTATTCACAACTTTATAGAATAATAGAAAATACTTTACTATATTATTTAAGTTTAAGTTACTTCATTCAGAACTTGGAAATGATGTTGTAACAGGGCTGCTGTTTGAAACAGTGCCACATGTTTGAAAAGAATGTGGAGTATTCTTAGCTATGATTTTCACTTCCCACAAAAGGGGAAAACTATATAAAACAAGTTCATGCATGTATATTGCAAATCTTTGTATGCATGCCTTTTAGATAGTATTTAGTTTGCTTCAGCAGCTGTTACTTTGTTGGGTAACAGATAGGGACGCAGTAGCTCAGTGGGTAAGACACTGAGATTGTCGATCAGAAAGGTCCGCAGTTTGGTGATTCAAATGCCTACTGCCACGTAACGGAGTGAGCTTCCATTACTTGTCCCAGCTTCTGCCAACCTAGCATTTCAAAAGCATGTAAAAATGCAAGTAGAAAAATAGGGACCACCTTTGGTGGGAAGGTAACAGCGTTCCATGTGCCTTTGGCATTTAGTCATGCTGGCCACATGACCATGGAGACATCTTTGGACAGTGCTGGCTCTTTGGCTTTGAAACAGAGATGAGCACCACCCCCTAGAGTCAGGAACAACTAGCACATATGTGCAAGGGGAACCTTTACCTTTACCTTTAATGCAACAGATTCCACTAAAGATTTTTTAAAAAGCTCCCTCATTTGGACTTCTTGCTCTTTATAAATGCATTATATGATCATAATGTTTTATAATCATTTTTAATTGTGACTGTTTCTCATTCATTCATAAATTCATAAATTCATACATGCATGCATGCATTCATTCATTCATTCATTCATTCAATTTCTACAGCTATCCATCTCAATCAATGGCTCTAGGTAGCTTTCACTTAAAAAAAGGTGGTTTACAATTCAAAATACTATATGTATTTACTGGTTTCCTAATTAAGGGTTGTATGTCAACCGGAATCACTTCCTTGTGAGATGGACAGTTGTACAAACATGATGAACACATTTATAATTAAGGCATTGTAAAAGGAATCTCTGAAATGAGTCTAATGGGGTGCGTGGTTCAGTTTGTGCCTGCAGCTAATAAGTATTAGGGTGGTGTGTTCACTGGCAGCCAGGATTTTGCAGGGACTTCCATAATGGAATTGTTCCCCTGGCTGCATTAGAGTCCCAGGGTTTTCTTGGATGGACAGGTCTAGAAGTCTGTGATATGACAAAGGTATCAAATTTTGGACTATCTGGGGTCAAAATTGTCCCTCCTTAACCTCTCAGTGCAGGCATTCAGGGGTTCTCAAGAAATGGTACCCAGCTTTGCAAGGAAGGGATGCAGTCCCTGGCCACTGAGTCGATTCAGATTATATATTTTATATTTGAAAAGAACTCGTCCAATTTTTGAACAAATGCCATCTATAATTTACAGCATTGAGCATGTTAAAAATCAGAAGGAAAGGAATCAATCATCCAGACAAAGCTGAGTACCTAAACCCTTACATGTTTAACCTTAATCCCAATCATTCAGCCATATTTTTGCAGCAGAATTTCCACTTATGTCTTCATCTTAAACAGCCAATTGGTAGGTAGAGTAGTATTCCTTTTGAATTTGGGCTGTGCAAATTTTGATTAAATCTTATCCACATTCTCATGAGAAAGAAAGAAGTTGCAATTAAAAAAAAACTTAGCAGTGGTGGGGGAGAAAAAATGACAGATTGACCAATTACTGATCTTGACTTAAGTGCCCAATAATAATTATGAAAAATAGATATTTATCTTGTAAGGAAAAACCTTGAACTTTTCACATTGTTGGTAATATAGCATAGCTGGTTTCAGTGCAAAGACTAAGTTGGTTAAAGCACTGGCTTATTTTTATTTGTTTATAAGTTGCCTGATTTGAGAACCAATTATTGTACTTTTGACAGAATAATTGGAAATAGAGAACTGTGACTCTGTAGAGTAGGTAAACAGAGTAACAGAAATCTAAGTTAATTTGCTAAAAGAGGCTCAATTTCTTTGAAGGTTGAAGGTTGAAGGTTGCTTCCAACATTTTGAAATCTTGAAGGTTGCTTCCAATATGTTTTACAAACAAGGATTCCCTAGAAGTAACCATTATTTGTTGTTCTATTGTTTGAGAAGCAATTTAAACCTTATCTATCCTGGGTTATACAGCTGAGTGTCAGTGAAACTAATTGCATCAGAAATGGCCACCAAACTTCAAAGGCTTTTTGAATACATAAATAAAAGCAGCAATTAGACACTGCTGGAGTAAAACATATTTTTAGTCCTCTCACACCCAATGTAAAAACACGGATTTAATCACAATGAAGCATAGAAAAACAAACATCTTTCTTATGCTCATAGTTTTTCGAAGTAAAAAGACAAAAGATTCAAGCCCCAAACAACTCAAACACTATAATCTTTTTGATGGTGACATAGAACTTGTGATGGTGGTTTAGATTAGCATAGTTATCATTTATAGGATTTATTTTGCTGCAAAACTGTGAACAAGCAATCAATAGCAGCAAAGAGATATTGTTGTCATATATTTATTTGTTTATTTATTTATTTATCACATTTCAAGGCCACCCAATTCCCAGAGGACTCTGAGCAGCTTACAATGATCAGAATATCAATGACAAGATATAAAATAGGGAAGGGTAAATCAAGAATTTAAAATTTAAAGTTTAAAATACATTCATCTTAAAATATAGTAGTCACATATTTTTGTAGCTTAGAGATGGCACCCTCATTTAGAGCAAAACCCCTTTAAAGCCTTGTTCCATATAAAAATAAGCTGACCGCTCAACTACACTAGTATGGTAATGCTAGTTTTGCCATTTATGATAATCATTTGAGGTCAAGTATACTATTACTGATGGTACTTTTGGCATTTGAGATAATCTATAAAGAAAATGTTTCAATACATTTGTGAAACACTGGGCTCAGTTCTCTTAGTGTGCAATTCCAACTTTTAAAATGTTTGAATTAACAAACCAATCCCCATTTGCTCTAATAATATGTCACTTTGTCTGTGATCCTCTGATCCCGCTGGAAGATCATCTTTAAAAGGGCCACTAGATAGCTCAGATCTTCCCCTTCTAAAGAGACAAAATGTCAACTACTTAAGAGAATGATTGGTCTCTTTATAACTTCTCTGAGAAATTGTAGACATCTCTGCAATATCTTCACTTAGAGATTAGAGTACGGATGTTGAAGAGGAGGAGAGAAAGACAAACTCAAGGTTCATGATCTACAGGAAGTCCTCGACTTACAACAGTTCGTTTAGTGACTGTTCAATGTTACAGTGGCATTGAAAAATGTGACTTATGAAAGTTTTTCACACAACAGTTACAACTTTGCAGCATCCCCATGATCATGTGATCAAAATTCAGATGCTTGGTAACTGATTCATATTTATGACCATTGCTGTGTCCCAAGATCATGTGATTTGCGCCTTTTGCGACCTTCTGTCAAGCAAAATCAATTGGGAAGCTAGATTCGCTTAACAACTGGGTTACTAATTTATCAACTGCAATGATTCACTTAACAACTGGGGCAAGAAAGGTTGTAAAATGGGGCAAAATTCAAATAGCAAAATCTTTGCTATTGTGTGAGAAAGAGGAACAAGACAAACAGGAAGAAAAGGAAAGTGATGCTGTTACTTTAGCCCTTTTATCCTTTGGATCTTCTGGGTTCCTTTATTAAGTTACTACCCATTACAAACTCATCTGGAAATAAGATCCACTGAAATCAGTAAATCTTAGTGCTGAATAAGTAGAAATATTGCATCCTCAAAGCCTAGAGGTAAAATCCCTTTCTGAGAATGAATGTTGTTCTTTGACTCTCCAATAAAGGAAACCTGTTTAGGCCAAAGGCACTGCCAACTCAATAGACTTTAGTTCCCACGATTTTTAAGGGCTATGTTCCAAATGAATGTTTAATGGATACTTTAATAGGCAATGCCAAGTACCTTCCAAATATTACAGTTTTTGTCCCCAAGGAATTCAGCCACATATACTTATTACATTCGTATGCAGATTGCTGTGAACAGGGGGCAATGGGTTTTTGGCATTGCATATGTTGCTGAACTCCAAGCATCTTCTCATGTCTGACCATCCTTATGGATGTCAAGAGGTGACATTCAACAACTGGAATGCCACCAACTGCCTATCGCTATTCTAAGTCATAATTACATTATATTATGGGGAGGGTTTATTTATTTATTAATGAAGTTTGTATCCCGCCTTTCTTCCCTGGTCAAAGGGAACACAAGGCAGCAATGCATGAATCCAGCTATTTTAGTTTTAGCATTATTTGAATCAAGCTCCTACAGATTAGTCAACCATTTAAAAACCCTTCTCTGAATGTAAAAGGTAAAGTTATGTCCTTGTGATGCAAATATGCTTGTTTCCTAGATTAATACAATATATTAGCTGGATTATTCTCCAGAGCACCTGAAGGCAGGACAAGAAGAAATGCATGAAAACTAATCAAGGGGAGAAGCAACCTAGAGCTAAATTTCCTGACAATTAGAACAATTAGTGGAACAACTTGCCGCCAGAAGTTGTGAATATTCTAATACTGGCACTTATTAAGAAGAGATTAGATAACCATCTGTCTGAAATAGTATAGGGTTTCCTGAGCAGTGGGAAAGCAGGTTTCCTGAACAGGGGGTGGGACTAGAAGACCTCCAAGGTCCCTTCCAGCTCTGTTTTTCTGATTAACAACCAAAATTGGAGCTTCAAAAAGTCAGATAAATTCAATTACCTGAAAATAAGTACCCATATATACTAATACCAATACTGTACGTCTGCAAACTGTAAGATATTTATATATGTTTCTATTTTAAATACAAGCATGTGAATATATAAACACACTAGCTGATTACCTGGCCTTGCTTGTTTTTTTTTTTTTTTTAAAGAAGTATATTTGTGCCACAGTGTTTGTTGGCTGACTCTGAGGAAAGGCAGTTAGGGCTTGACAGGGGCACTGGGCCACAGCCATTTGCAGGCCTTCTTAAGTCCCCGTGCCCCCTCCAACATTATAGGCAACCTTACTTGGCGGGGTGGGCTGCTCTGTGTGTCTTGGGCCCATTGCCGCTGTGGCAAATCTGGCATTTATATGTATACAACATGACACCTCAGTTTGAATATGGTGCCTCAGTCAGTTTGAAAACTGAACATGCTCAGTAGAGAGAGATAAAACTACACATGCTCAGTAAAGAGTTGTTGTCAGTTGAGAGAGGTAAAACTGCACATGCTCAGTAAAGAGTTGCAAAAAGCCCTCCTACTCTTTGGTGACCCCAACAGTGCTGATTTTACTACGCTTAGCTATCTATCTGCCAACTTTGAGCTAGATTGGTACAAGACTGAAAGTTTGTATAGAGCACATACAAACAAACACTTCTGTTTTATAGCTATAGAATTACATCATCCCAACAAACACACCTGAGAAAATGGCAGATAAAAACTATGCCAACTGTCTGCATTTTGTGTTGCTGCTTTTAGTACTTGTCACCTTCCATCTGTTAATATGCCTACAATTCTGTAGACAAGTCCAGATCTTTCTAACCACACTTCAGCTGTAACTGAACAATCTCTCCTTGCTCCTAGGATATGATCCCATAGATGAGCTAATCTACTACTCAGTTGGAAAGACGGTTGCTGTTAAAATATAGCTATTAATTAAAAAATATTGATCATCTTTTTAGCGCAGAAATTCCATTCCTTAAAGAAAGAACATAGTGAAATGAGATGAGGCTTCTTCTTAAAAGTCTCTGTATTTACAGTAACAACACAGCAATCTTGTTTTAAATTGAACAATATGGAATGGAAGAGAAATAATCCCAATAAGATTTGTTGAAAGTTTGTATTAATAAGAATGCACTTTGGTTTATTGATATATAGTGAGGGCCTTTATGGATCATGCTTAGATATCATTTCAGCCCTCTGGACCTATTTCCTCCACTCTGAATCCTTCCATTGCATGATGGCGTTAAACCCAACAATTTGTGCTCTTTTAGCACTTGAATTCTGTGACACTCTTATTGGCAAGATTGCTTTTTATGATATTCATGTAGTTCTCAAATGAGCAAATATTTATTCCTGAAATATTATGGTTGCTCCAAATCACAGAAGAATTTTGGCTTGGCATAAGGTATGTTTAAATCAAGCAATTGGACTTTATTCATACAGGAAAATTTAGAATCTCTCCTTCTTTCACTTAACATGCCCTGTAGATGCAGATTAACAGAATTAACAGAGTTGGAAGGACCTTGAAGATCCTCTAGATCCTCTGCTTAGGCAGGAAATGCTGTACCATTTCAGTCAAGTGGCTGCCCATTCTCTTCTTAAAAACTCCAATGTTAGGCCACCCACAACTTCTGGAGGCAAGTTGTTCCACTGGTTAATTGTTCTCATGGTCAAGAAATTTCTCCTTATTTCTAGGTTGCTTCTCTCCTTGCTTAGGTTCCCTCCATTGCTTCCTATGCTGCATTCAGGTGCTTTGGAATTATGAATTCCATCATTATTATCCAATTTATGAATTAACACATACCGAAATGTACATGTAGCAGAGACACAATGAAGTCAGCAGATTTTATGGTAATATAAGCAACAATTGAAAAGAGCAGAAGGTTGTAAAGATATGATGGATGATGTACAGAGTACCTGAATTTAATAACCCCCAAAATATCCTTTTAGCAGAACTTGGACAGGCTGTTTAGTTCTATTACATAAACATAAAAAAATATAATCATATTTATTTAGGTCGTATATGTGTAAATCACAACAAAGTTACTTTTTTTAATCACCGTCATAACTGCAAATGTACTCTGCAGAGGACATGATTATGATGATGATGGTGATGGTGATGATGAATAAGAAGATAACTGCAAATAGTTCCTGCTTTTATGATTTTGTAGGTCTATAAAGCAAAATGAAAGCTGAAGTGAGATCGTAAGTACAGTCATAGTGTCATCTAGTGGCTGCTTCATTTAATGACCAAATTGCCAGTTCCGATTGTGGTTGTTAACTGAGGAGGTCCCATGTAGCTGAACCAGAGGTTCCAGTTGTTTGCGTGACTCTCAAAACAGCCAGTGCTTTGCTTACAATAAAGTATCTAGCTATGGAAAATTGTGTCCTGTAGCAGTAGTGGGTTCTTTGGCTTTAGGAAGGCTGCAAGCAGTTGTTTTTGATATCTTATATTTATTTTATATTTTATTATTTTATTTTATTTTATTTTAACATTTTTATGCCGCCCAATTCCCAAAGGACTTTGGGCATCTTACAACATGGATAACAATAGCACTCAGGTGTTATATACTGTTTATCAGAGCTTTACAACACTCCACAAGCAGTTACAGAGTCAGCTTATTGCCCCCAACAATCTGGGTCCTCATTTC
>JANHGC010006808.1:4443-14619 GCA_027560395.1 Boaedon fuliginosus | reverse complement strand
GGTTGTGTGAAATTTGGGGACGTTTTGTGCAGAATTGAATTCTTGTATAGGGCACATACAAACTCCCCGCTCTGTTTATATATATAGATTAATCCAATTTCTAGATTGACTGACCTGGATGACTTCCTTATGTGGGGTGTTGGTCTTAGATAATCAAACCCAAGAAATGTGAAAGGCTCAGTGTCCTATGTACCTCTTCCCTAGATTATGATCCAATTCTAAATATTGTTTTTAGAGATGTACACATAACAATAGAATCAATGGAAACTTGGAAACCAAGCTTTGCCATGGTCAGCCGTAAGAGAAACACCACACACATTGCACAGAATCGGATTTTATTCATTTATTCCGTCAGTCTTCTATAAGCTTCAGAA
Organism: Boaedon fuliginosus; assembly: GCA_027560395.1. NCBI lineage: Eukaryota > Metazoa > Chordata > Lepidosauria > Squamata > Lamprophiidae > Boaedon > Boaedon fuliginosus. The sequence continues at coordinate 14,245 of JANHGC010006808.1, read as the reverse complement.
TTCTTGGATGCTCACCTACTTCTCTCATCTTTTCAATGTAAACAAGAGGATCTAGCCTTTGATACAAGGAGGAACAAGTGCTCACCCTCTGAGAAGAGTAAAAATATCCATATGAAACCTGAATCCAGTCAGTGCGGCATTAATAGCTCAGCTATCAAAGTAGCTTTCCTAGTCATGAGTTCCATTCTCTGGATTCCTGCTAAAGATAGCTGAAAAGAAGTCTATGTGTGTGTACACCTCACTTACAAATTTACCTTGAACTTTGTGTACACAATAAATTTACTCGGGAGACACAAGGATCAAAAGATAAATTATTTGAATCTACTTATAAAAAGCAAGTGGAACAGAAATGTTAGAAAAGCATATTATAAAAAAGAAAATTATAATTCATCACTCAATTTAGATTATGTAATCTGAATGAGACAAAAAAATTAATAGCAGTATAATATTGCACTCTACCACTGTATTTTAATGTCTTATTTTTTAGTTTGAAAGTATTGCTAAAATGTACAGAAAAAGATGAACACATACATATGCACACATACACAAACACATATGAAAAAGAATAATAAAAAAACAAAAGTATATAGTTACTACAAACTATATGTTTTTAAAAAGACACTACTTGCTTTTTAAATCACAAATTTAACTTTGAGCATCTGATGTAATCTTGTTTGTCTCTTTCCATTAGGTCCGTGTAGATATAGAACCAGCAGCTTCTGCAGGGAGGTCCAGGGGAGCAGACTGGCAAAAACATCACTTATTGTTATGATATAAGCCCGGCCTCTTTTGTGTGTGTGATGTGACATTGCATGCACATCCAAAAGATGTCTAGCTTGGGACACAACAGTGTGATGCTCTTTTCCTCCATTTGAAAGCTTCTGCACTCACTTATTGCCTGCTAAGAAGGGTTGCTTGGGGTGTCTTTATTTTTTTTAATTTTATTTTTTTATTCTTTTAAATTTTATTTTATTTTATAAACAAGCCATCTTTTGTTAAAAAGCGTGTCATCCTGGTACAAATATTATGCATAATAATAATTCACATTATCATCACATTTTCATTCATATTAATTATCCATTCTTGGCTTAACAGTTAAATACATAATATTTCAAGTATAATTCTCCTCCTAGTTTATTTAATACTATTAACATAGTTTCACTGATCTTCTTTTATTTTCTATCTTTCATATCTGTTCTCTAGCCATGATAAAATAATTCCTATATCTTATCATATTCAATTTCTTCCTTTTCTTTAATTGCCAATGTTAACCTATTCATTTCTGCATATTCTAATATTTTTCTTATCATATTCTTTTCAGTAGGTGTCTCTTCACTCTTTCAATTTTGCACAAATACAATCCAGGCTGCAGTTAATATATGAATAATCAAATATGTGTTCTCCTTACTACAGATTTCAGGTAAAATACCCAACAGAAATATTTCAGGTTTCAAATCCATATGTTGCTGTATCATCTTTTCTAACAAGTGCATATTTTTTCCAATATTTTTTCGCTTCTGTACACATCCACCACATATGATAGTATGATCCAGGTGACTGATGGCACTTCCAAAATTTAGCCATCTGTAAAACATCTTATACAAATTTTCTTTATATGTGGTTGACATTGTCAATTTGTAATTTCTCTCCCATAATTTCTCCCATTTTTCTAGTTCAGTAACATAGCTTAAACTAAAGGCTTGATTATTGGAGAGGTATCAAGGTCAAGAAAACAATTCAATTAAGAAACGGAAGGAATCTTTAAATACTTACGCAAGCCACTCTACTTTGGAGTCATATAATTCTTTTGTGTCTGCTAAACTGGTATGGAAACATCTCTTTGCATGTAATATTGAATACGTATTCTACATCAGAGATCCGCAACCCCTGATCCATGGACCGGCACTGGGCCACGGCATGGCAGAAACCAGGCTGCACAAACAAGTAAAGACTCATCCGTGGGATGCAAGCAATACATGAAACCACACCACTCCTGTCTATGGAAAAACTTCCCTCCACAGAACCAGTTCCTGGTGCCCAAAAGGTTGGGGACCTCTGTCCTAAATCAGGGGTCTCCAAACTTGACAACTTTAAGCTTGGTGGACTTCCCCAGCTGGCTGGGGAATTCTGGGAGTTGAAGTCCTCCAGGCTTAAAGTTGCCAAGTTTGGGGACTGCAATTCTAAATGATTACTACAAGTGAGGGACAAACCAGGCAACTTGTATCATCCCAAGTAAAACAACAAAATGTTTCTACAATCAAAGATTTCCAGGATCTTCACCTGGGTCTCCTTCCCAGTCCCCAGCCTCACCCTTCTTGATGTAGGCAGGTGCGCCAGGTCTCCTTCCATGGTCCCAGTCGGGTTGGGGTGTCCATCTCAGGGGGATCCACCCAAGCTCGGCTGATCAAGGGGGGGGGTTGCTTTTTCTCCCCCCTCTATGCCCAAGCAAAGGAAGCGAAGGGAGGCCTGCACTGCCCTCTTCCCATGGAAAGTCCTCCTTATCTTCCAAGGATGCCCCTCGACCTACTCAGCCTCCGCTAATGAGCGAGGGCCAGACTGTCTCTGGGGAAAGAGGCCCCGCGGCCTCCCCAGGAAGCGCAGGTGGAGTGGTGGGGCATGCCTCCCTCCCTTCCTTCCTAGAGGCATGTCTTGCCTCTATTGCCTGGACAGTGTCCAGTTTGCATGCATTGCCTGCACATGTGCAGTAGAGCTTGGCAGTTGGGCAGTGGGTGGGGGTATGTAGTTCAAAACACTTTTGGGGGGTGAAGACCCCCAAAGGCATTTATGATCCCCCCAGTCTCAGGAGTGCAAGGTTTGGGCCACATTGGTGCAGGGATGGAGGAGCCTATTCGGAATATACATACAAACCCACACACACTCACACTTCTCTTTTATAGATATAGATAGATTCAATGTCTCCTCTGAGCACCATCTCAGAATTTTAGCACTGCTGAAATTGAATGGCAAACATAAACAGCAAAATGATCAGTTTGGGGCAATGCAATATTAAATCTTGTTTTGGAAGTTAAACCACTTCTATTCTCTTTCTTAAGCAGCCCAAAATCACATTCTAATGTTGTGAGAACTGAGCAGTAGTAATCTATAAACCAATGGCTTGTGATATTATGCATGAAGTCAGTCAATTATTTTATTCAAGAAACCATACTTAAATAAACCACAACTCAGCATGCCCTGTGAGACTAGGAAGAGTTTTCCCCCAACTGCCATTTGTATGTGCATGCATGCTATATTTAAAAGTGAAGACTAAAACGTTGAGAAATGGGATTTAACTGAAGCTTAAATTAAATTAGGTTCATTGATGTCCCTTGGGGAGGTTGTAATTTAGCATGGTCATAAAACTCTCAAGTGCAGCATGGCTACTTTAACTTTTAACCCCGCTATTTTCCATCTAATAATAGCAGTACTATACGGTTTTGAAAGTTGGACCTTAAAAAAACAAAACAAAACAGAAGAAAATCAACTCATTTCAGCAGTGATGTTGGAGAAGTTTCCTCCACATTTTTTGGACAGTAAAGGTGACTAACAAGCAAGTACTGGAATGCATAACACCAAACATGTCACTAGAAGGCAAAAATTACAAAACTGCATCTCACTTACTTTGGCCATGTCATGTGGGGGAATTCACTGGAGAAAGAAATTAAGTTTGCAAGAGTTAGTGCTAAAAGGAAACTAGGCCACCAAAGAACACAGTGGCTGGTTATCGTCAAAGCTGAGACCACTCAGAGCAGAGACCCAGTCCATAGAATTGCCAAGAGTCAGACATAACTAAATGGATAACATTATCGTCATCATCATCATCCAAAGCAGTCCAATAATTCATTCGTTTGAGAATCAGACCAAAAAGATCTTCAGATGTCCACTCACCTAGGAATGAGGGCTGGACTGAATGTGTTGTGTAACAATTCTGCATACACAGTTCACTTTAAAAAATATGGAAGCAAAGCAGAGTAAAAATATCTTTTTCCACAAGAAAATAACCATTTTCTTACATCTGACAATTTGCTACAGGGAAGGGATGGGTAGCATGCTCAGCTATTGAAAATTTTCTGCAAGATCCATTAACTTAAGGCAAATTTACTTAAACATTTGCTAACATGTAGACTGAAACCTCATCAACCCCATTCAACCAACAGCTCCTGTGATGTTAAAAATACTCATTATGTCATGATAACAGCACACCATTATGTCTGAGTATATAAGTTTATCATATAATCCTGGAATCATTATTCACACACACACACACACACACACACACACACCACTCCTTACCTCCCCATAATCTCCAATTGTTCATTGGCTCAGCATGATGGGAGCTCTTTGAAAAGTGCCAAAATGGGAAATGCAAATTTACAACCTCTGGAATTCCCCAGGGGTGAATATGTCCTTTGCTGTTCAGTTCAGCATTTCCAATTAATATGGTCCTTTCTGTTTCTCCAGGCAGCTGTTTTGATAACATGTCTACAGCTTTTGGATCCACTCACCTCCATTTCATCTGGGGAAAGGAGTGGAAGAGTGGTATGCAACCCCAGGATTAAATTTCCATTTCAACAACAATAGCAAGGATGAAGGATTTTTATTGTCCTATTCATCATCCTAGCAATAATATCTCTCCTATGGAGATTAGCTTTTTCTCATGCACCTGTTGGGTTTTTCTAAAGACAGACAGATCCAGCCAAAGTGAATGGAACTGATCATTTACATCTTGCAGCCATTTTGAATGTGTTTCTTCCATTACCCAGCCCAATTTAATAGAGACAAAAAAACTCCAGCCTCAGGATTTACATTTAAATGTTTCCATTTATAGTGAACTGTGGCCTAGGTTAATAATTTCCCAACATAGTTTGAAATATTGCAGTGGGCATTAGGATGAAATCAAACATGAAAAAAACCTGCAGGAAATATTAAGTTTTCAAAGACCTTTGTCACAAATATGATTGCACCAAGAGGTAAATGCAAGAAAATGTGAAGAATATGAGGTAAAAGTGAAGATAGGTAAGAAGTAAATAAAGGTTATCCCACACACACAGCAGTATCCTAAGATGCTGTTCAGACATGTCATTTTAAAGATGAGCTACCCCACGTTCTAATTAGTGAATCACCACACTTGCATTACTCTACTGGCTTCATACCATGTTTCCCTGAAAATAAGACCCTGTCTTATATATTTTTTTGCCACCCAAAAAGGCACCGGTCTTATTTTCGGGGGATGTCATCCACTGACTAACCTATGAGTTAGGGGCATGTGTATGTTGGGTGGACGTGTAAAAATCAAACTAGGTCTTCCTTTCAGGGGAGGTCGTATTTCAGGGAAACAGGGTACTTGTACCCTTAGTGATTAATTTCCTCTAACCATTAATATCATTTGATCATTAAAAGGAAATTAATCATTAAGAGTACAAGTATAAGGCCAGTATAGCAATGCAAGTAACAAAATGTATATAAATAAATATAATTTGATCTTTTTCCTTAGACAACAATATATTAAAAAATAATGATGTCACATTTAAAAAAAATGAGCAAAACAAATCTCTCTTTTCCCTTCCTGTGTTCAGAATCTTGTTGCATCGAGAAGAAACATTCAGAACATACCTTATTTTTTTTCTGGTTAAGAATGCCATTTCTTCTCTTTGAGGCTCTAACTTTTCAGAATCTTAAATCATTGTCCTATAGTTCCCACCATATTCTATGACATCTCTTCATTAATCACTGTTATCAGTCGTTTTATAGAAAGCCTTAATCCTAAAGTTTACTGCAGAATTTTCCTCTCTTGCATCTGGAAAAGTGATTGCTATTTCATAGCCAAAAACTCTGAAAGATTTCAGTTGCCTTGTGAATTGAACTTCACCGTTTATATCTTCCCAATTTCTGTTAGCAGTTGGTTTGATCAACTATAGATGAACAATTCTATATTTTTTTTAAATGAAATTTATAGAGTTATTTTAAAAGCATGCTAAAAGTTGTTCTTGTGAAAGATAGAAGAAAGCAACACTTTTGCAGACTAGCATAAATTAAATTAACAGCCATATAGAAATGTAGGGCAATATTAATAAGGTTCTCCTTGTTTCTTCCAGGGATGGGCTGCTGGGGATTCGCGGGGGTTCAGGAAAACTCCTTGTTAAGAGTCTGCCCACTTTGGAGAACTCCCAAATCCCACTCCCATACTTGTGAAAAGTAAAATAAAGCTCCAGTGCCTTCTCTACCTTTAATATTTATTTCTCATAGACAGTTTCATTTCTGTATCCAAATTGCAAATTATAAATAATAATCTAATAATCTGATGGTTGCCCTAATAAAGTAAATGGTTTGGCTTCCGTGGAAATAGTTTTCTCGTTAGAAGGTGGAAAATATGGAGCAAAGTGTTTCAATGAATAAAACAGAAACATTTACAAAGCTGGAATGGTGTATTACAAAACTGGGGAAAATGATGACAGAATATGGTTCACATCCTTGGTAACTAAACAAACTGCACAGCAGGAGAATACACCATGATAATTAGGGAATTACAGTTGTTAGTCACAGAAAATATGCTGCAGTTGTGGGTCAAAGATCTGAGGTCATGGCACAGGAAGCAAAATTGTAATTTAGAGACAGCGAGGAATTGGGGGCACACATTTGAGTATTGCAGATTTAAAGTCTACTTTGACGTCTGTCTGCTCTTGAAGACTAATTGCACTGACAGAAAACAAATACCGTACCAAGTTGTAAATTAAGACTTAAGATTTTTTTGACATTACAGGTAAAAAATCCAGTTATTGATAAAGGTGGTGATAAACAGAGTGAAACATGCACTCTGCATTTATCCTGGATTCAAATCTCTTAGGCTGCTCACTTTGGTGGTTAATGGGATGTTCTCCATTTCTAGCAGTTGTAGCAATGTAGAGATTTGACAAGACAAGCGGTGAGTAGCTGGCCAGGTGTGCTCAGCTTGACTCTAAAATCCATAACCACATCTCATCTTTGTCAATGTTAAGAACAGCGGGTGCCTACGGGTTTAGTATATTAGTGATCAGAATAGGATTCTAAGCCCATCCCTACTTCTTTAAATTGTGTGGAGGCATGAGGCTTTTAGGCAGAAAAACCCTGCCTTCATATTTTTCACATATAATACAAAACCATTACTTAATAAACTAGTTACTAGAATAAACTATAAATGTTGTGATACATAAGACGAAAGAAACAAAGAGGAAAAAAATGTGGGTTAACATTTAAGTGAAGATGTTAAATATCTATCAATCAAGAAAATGTTCAGATACACAATTTAAGAAATAAAGATATGATTTAGATACAAAAATTCGAACTACATTTTATTTCCGTGGAACAGCTAAGCTTTATAGTTAGTGACCCTATTAAAACTAATGGAACTGAAACTTTCTTAATTTTGGCTGGCTCATAGCTTTAGGGAGAAGTGCTTAGGAGTAAGAGTTACCAAAAGTCCAATCAATTGTCTCCTTTAAACTCATCTTTCATGGGAAGCTACAAAAAGCTACAGTAAGCTGCCAGCATATTAATAGTTAGCTGAACTAATTAGATCCAGCTAATGTTGCAAAGTTTATTTCTGAAACATGGAAACAGCTGTTAGTGTGAAGTCAAAACCTGGCAATTATAACTATGATTATTCCTCAAATCTCAGAGGTCTTTGTAAAAGGTTTTCACCATAAATTTGGTATACTTTAAGAAAAACTAAAGTCTTTTATAAACTCAGAGAGGGTACAAATTTGAATACGTGTCTCAAAACATTTCAGTTTTCATTGCTGCCTGCAGTGGCTTGTATTATATTTCACCCTCTATATCCTGGTAATACACCTGAACTGAGCCACGGGAAAAGACTCATAAGACACATGTTAAGAGACTAGTTCACTGTTAAGTCAACCTCACTATTAGCTGGTATCTGACAAGACAGAGTATAAAAATAAATGGCATACCAAGTAAAACATATGCTGCAATTACACACTGAACTAATGACCCAGAAGCTTGGTATGTTATATGAAATTGTCAAAATGTGTATGTCCAGTCAAACTAAGAAGACTTTAAAGTGTTTATGTTTATGCTTGGACACAGCAAAATTGATTATTATAATGCAAGTGTAAGAAATATGATAAACATAACTGAAACTTTGCAAAGTTTAATGTAGAAAGCAATATATTTGTATTTGACTTATTCTTCTTTCAGGTCACACTGTTTATACTAGGCTATGGTGTTGCAAAATCAAATGGCAGAATGTCAAGTTATAATAGGATTTTATACTATATTATGATGCCTATTAATTTGATAGTGTCTGTGTTGAAGCAGAATGGGAAGATTATTGATGCCTTTGAATTTTGGCATGGAAGAAGACTCCTGACAATGCCATAAACAAGAAAAAAGAATATGGATCATCAAACAAACCCATCCATAGTTTTCACTATCCTACTTCAGACACATTATGTGAAGACCTAACTCTCTACAGAAGATTCTAATGCAGGGAAAGGTGAAAGGAAACAGAAACATAGGATGACCAAGTAGCAAGGTAAATGAATGGATTCACTTATAGTGATGATAAATGCATCATTGGAAGACCTAAAGGAACAGGCTATGTATGGATAGATATGGTTACTTTGAAAATCTATCTATGTGGTCCCTAGGAGTAAAAAATGGCTTGATGGCACATAATCAACAAGCCAAATGCCTGTGCAAACTTAACTTTAAATTCTCTGATAGATGTCTTCAATAGTAGCTCTAATATTTGTTAATCTCTGGACCGAAATATATATAAGATTTCTTTATCAATCCATTCCAGAAATTGGTGTCTAATAGACTGCACTTTTTTAGAATTATTATTTTTGAAATCTCAATTAATGTGTAAAGCTCCCTGACTTCCCATTTGGGCATGTATAAAATATGAATCTTGATAAAGGGAACTTTCAACATACCGGTAGTTTTCTTTTCTTACAAAAAACATTTAATTCTTAATAAAAGACCTATCAGATTTAGCCCAGATTGTCACAATTTTGCACCAAGTTGTTAGATTTACCAGACCATAGTTATTCCAGAATATTCTGGAACGTTCTAGATATGAATATATTGGATTACAGTTCCAATTGATTATCCAAGTAGTGTGACAGAGCATGTATACAGGACCTTGGACATGACTGAAAGAGGTTTATAATTTTTTATTCTCCTTTTTATAGTTTATAGGGACATCAACATTTGTTTGGTTATCAGTCAAACCTTAGACCAAAACATACAAGCACTTTCACTTTCTCAGCTTGAGCATTCCTAATTAAGTAGAAATCATTTGCATGGGCATTTTTTTCTCCTTCTAAAAGCAGGGTTTTGGGGGGGGTGTTTCTGTGTGCTTTTCTCATCATGATAGAACTCAATATATGTGTTTCCCTGGCAAGTAAGTATTCTCTATGCCAATAATGACCAGGAGGACTACTACTATTTACCCATCTAGGATAGTGCTATTAAGGATAGTGCTTAGCAAATGAATTTGCAATTTTGCATTTCTCTCAGTTCATACAGTTTACAGAGGACCTTGGCCCACCTCCTATGAAATCTATGCACTAAGAATTGTCTGATGAGAACTATCTACTGAATAATAAAAAGCTAAACTGCCTCGTATTTCCTCATACTTTAGTTGGAACTTTGTTTGCTCTGTATACATGGATACGGTACACCTGACCAGCCAGCACCAAAGCCATGGTAAGCAGTGTATAACATCTGAGTGCTATTGCTATCCATGTTGTAAGCCGTTCAGAGTCCTTCGGGAATTGGGCGGCATAAAAATGTAATAAATAAA
>JANHGC010006807.1:6164-23497 GCA_027560395.1 Boaedon fuliginosus | reverse complement strand
AATGCTCATCAAGAACAGGAGGGGAAACCATATCGAGATTGAAGACACAATCCAGATTTCTCTAGAGGGGACTAAATTAGGGATGATTGGTAAAAATGTGGGAGAGGAACACATTTGGATTTTGTAAGCCACCCAGAGTCCTTCGGGAGTTGGGAGGCATAAAAATTAAACACAGTAATATTGATCAATCTTTCTATTACACTGTTAGAAACAGAGAAAACATTAATCCAAGATTGTAAATTTCAAGAACCACAAGATACCACTCCCCACCCCCAAAAAAACCTTGATCTACATAAAACGATCTCGGAATGTGCCATAGGTATCATAGCTAGTGGAGAAAATGCTTATTATCTTCTAATGTGCTTTTCAATATACTGGTCTGTTGTTTCTGTAGAATGGGAAACTACAAGGACTTCAGAGACTGTAAAAGAGAGTGTGCCGATAACCCAGAGTGCACCCGTTGAGAAAACCACAGTTGTCACAACACAGGCAGAAACTTACACGCAGTCTGTCACTATGCTACAGGTTAGTATTGTACTTCATTTTCTGACCACATTTCTCTTCCAGTAATGAAGGACATTCAGATTATTGATTAGATCGTCAACTCTACTTTTGCATGATATGCTTATCATAACTTCTCATACCTTCTTGGTGATTCTGATATTTGCAACTTGTTGAGACATTTTTTTTCCTTTTACTGTAAGAAACTCTCTGAAGTTAAGCGTGCACAAAACAGAAAATGCATTGGTTTCACACATAGAACAAAGAACACCACTCAGACATCTCAGGAGCATCCCATGTTGGTTGCTTCCTAAGGAGGCTCCCAAAAAGCACATAGTAAAAAATTATCTCAACAAGCAAAAGTAAGAGGCAGCAAAACTCTGGAAATGATAACATGGTAAGTTGCCTCAAAAAAAAGTTGTGATTTTCTTTCCCTATATAGTAAATCATTCTGTGAAGGACATGAATGGTTTAAAAATGTGATAAATAAAATTTAAAAATCTTCAGATTGACACAGAGTTATTTTGGGAATTAACTGGCAAGTGTTCAGTTTTACTAATAGAGAATTTGGAAAGAAAATGAAAAGTAGTTATCTGGGCTTTTTGAAGTCCATTTGTTGGTCAACTATTAAAAGACAGTCTGGATTTAAAGAGAAAGAAATACTTCTACATTGAAAAGACAGAAGAAATACTACATTGCTCTTCCTACATGCATTTCTGTAACAACTTGCAAGCTTTAAATGTCCTTATTTTGGGGCTCCCAGGGTACCTCCTTCATTCCACAGCTGAAATTTAACAGGAAAGTAGCCCAAAGAGGCCAATTTCCAGGGGTGCAATTTTAAAATTTCCTTCTCATAAATGTATATGGATTAAAGATCACCAGGAATATTTTCCCATTATAACAGATTCCTGTAGCTCCGACTGTGCCGGCTGTTAATTTAGTTCCACCTGCGTTTCCTGTTACAATGTCTGTCCCTCCACCTGGTTACAGTGGAATTCCTCCGCCTCCATTCTTGAGAGCAAGCTTTAATCCTTCACAACCACCTCCTGGTAAAGTTATCTTTCTATTCTATGATATATATCAAAATGTATTGGCATTGTTATTTATTTCTCTTAAGTTTATTTGTCTATTAATATTTATTCTTTGTTTCTTCTAGGTTTCATGCCTCCACCTGTTCCGCCACCTGTTCCGCCACCAGTAGTTCCAACATGTAAGCTGTTTTTACTTTTCTTCATAGGATTCCACTAAAACTGTCACAGCTGAAAAAACAGTTTGGTTGATTTGGCTAACATTGGATTTATTTTTATAAGTAATGTTATAAAGCTTAGAACTGAATTCCTGCTACTCTTAAATAAGTAGCCAGGTTTACCTGCATTAGGTAGAATGGCACCTGTACAGGCATTACCAGGAACTGTATGTTAACAGTCCTGTTCTGTGCGCGATGTTTTCCTAGCAAAGCTTCCAATTATCTTTAGGGTTACACTGGCGAACATAGGAGTCCAGAATGATTTTTGCATGTAGATAAAATTTATTTGTACAGAAAGTCATTGACTCACAACTACATTTTGGATTTGAAATTCTGTCACAAAGCAATGCAGTCATTAAGTGAGTTGTTAACAACCAGTTGTCAAGCGTCCTGTGATTATGTAATTGCCATTTGCAATCTTCTGTGTTGGTTTACCCAGAAAGCCTGCTACTGCCTGCTGAGAGGACTCCCTCTCAATCTCTGGGGAGTGGCTGAAAGAGCTGCTGGCTAAGGGGAGCTGACATCTTTCCATGGGATGCAGGGAAAAGGGCTTAAATCATGAGGATCTAAGCTCTATTTCTACACACCTTGTAGATGTCAGCTCTCCTTTGTGCATGGAAGGGAATTCCTCTGGTATGGTATAAAAATGAAGCTTAAATCATGACAATTTAAGCTTTGTTTCTGAACTTTCCCAGGGTGGGACTTACTTCTTCAAGTCTTTGCACTTGTATAATGTCAATTTAATAGTTCTTGTGCTTAAAGCTCACTAGTGCCTCCTACAGAGAGGTTTTGGTATTTTTGCCCATAAAATGAAATAGAGTATCATCCACCTATTTTATGAACGCTCAACTTAATTCTTAATTCAGAATGAAAGGCACATAACTTCTTCCCAAGAGGCTCCTGCTGTTTTGAAATCTGCACTATTTGTATTAACTGCCCCAAATTAAAATATAATAGATTATATTTATTGTTATTGATGAGTAATGATTAGAATTACTTTAATTATAATCGAACTGTATAATTTTGATGGGTTTTCTAATAGCTTTCTTCACTCTGGATGTTTTAAAGATTATATTTTTAACTTATTTGTGGTTACTTTTTTATACAGTAAGTAGAAAGATGTTTCAGAATTTGATTAACATACTGGTGATTTCTTTTAGAAAGACATACATAGATTTGCAGAAGCATTAATGTGCATATGTATTGATTTTCAGCTCTTGTACAGCCGTCGCTAACTATTGCTCAAGAATCAATGAAAGATTTTAGCAGCCTTGTTCTACCAGGTGGTAGTGTTTCTAGTAGTCTTACGACACCAACATTATCTGCCGGAAGTGTCTTTCCTTCTCTTTCAAAGAACAGCTCAGAATTAGATGAAAAAGGATCTCTTCGTGCTGATCTTCAGACCTCTTCTAGCGAAAACAGAACTGGTAAATAGCATTAAAAAAACCTTTTGGAAGGCTTATATGTGTGCTTGCATGTGCATATATATATGTATGTACATGGACAAAGGCATGTGCACATACACATACATCCTTGCATAATATAGAAATATATACTTTCAAGAATTCTAGTCCTGTATCAGATACCACTTTGGGAGACTATTGAACTTACCTGTTTTTTCTAAGAGCTAAATAAAGACATACATGCATACATTTATACTAGAAGGATAGGAAATAGGATCAGTATAACTGGAGTTGTTTATTAGCCCAGTTTCAGCATAATTTCTGTTTTTTCCAACAGTGGTCTATTTTCAATAAGATCTGTTATTCACTTATCACTATATTGCAACAATACTTTTTTGTTCATTTAATTTGAATTATATTAATATTAATATACAAATACCATATTTTTCGGAGTATAAGATGCTCTGAAGTATAAGCTTTTGGGGGAGGAAGAGAGGGGATCTGCATCTGCCTCCCAGCAATTTGTCTTCTGTGCTAAATCAGGCTGAAACTAAAACTGAAACAGGCTTCAGAACAGGAGACGGGGAAAAAATCTGAGAAGCAGAGGCAGATTCCCCCTCACCTTTCCTCACCTTTCCTCCCCAACAGCCCACAACAGTTGATTGGGGGTGCTCCTTTGCTGAATCAATCTGTGCTGAAAGTAAAACTGAAACTGGCTTTAGCACTGGAGATTGGGGTGGGGGGGAGATCTCCCTCAGATTTTTTTCCCTTTGCTGAAGCCAGTTTCACAGAGCAGCTGATACCCCCAATCAGCTGTTGTATAGAGGCAGATCCCTTGCTGAAAACAGGAAGAACAGGCACCGAGGCTACAGTATGCTCTGCAGCCTGGAACAGGTGCATGCTGAGGGCGAAAATGGTGAGTGGGCAGGGCTACATTTGAAGTATAAGATGCACCTTAATTTTCAGCCTCTTTTCTGGCTGGTGGGGGGGGAAGCACATCTTATACTACGAAAATATGGTAATTAAAAAGCTTTTGACATGATTTTTATAGTTTCTATTCACTCAGATATACAGGAAGATAAGAAAATGATATGCCAAAAATAGTAGTTCTTTTTTTTAACTTCTCTTTAACTGCCTAGATAAAATATTTAAAAAGCTTACAATTTTTCTAAACATTTATTTTATAAGTTATTCTTCTATAAGAGATACTGCTTACTTTTCCTTAAATAGATATTGTTGCAGATTATAATGCGAAACCAACCTGTAGATGTTGAATTTAGTTTAATCTGATTCTATTATTAAACTATTAAAAGTATTAGTTAGGCATTGTTTCAGTTCTCTGATTTAAGCTTTTGTATTTCAGTTCAGGATGACGTTTCAAGCAGTTCTGGACTTACCGAGGGAGTACAGCCACCTGGTATCACAACCAGTTCTGGGCATGTAGGGGGAATCCAGCCACCCCATGTCTCAAGTAGTGCTGGACTTGTGCAGCCAGTCAGTGTCTCAAGCAGCTCTGGACTTTTGACAAGAGTTCAACCATCTACTGCTTCAAATAGCTCCAGTCTTATAACAGGTGTTCAGGCTCCAAGTGTCTCAAGTAGCTCTGGGCTCTTGACAGGACTTCAGCCCATAAATGTTTCAAGCAGCTCCAGCCTTTTAATGGGAATCCAACCACCCATAGTCTCAAATAATACTGGACGTTTGTCAGGAATCCAGCCACCCATTGTATCAAGTAGTTCTGGGCTTTTGACAGCACTCCAGCCACCCATTGTATCAAGCAATTCTGCAATTTTAGGATTGCCACCACCAATAGTTTCAAGTAGTTCTGGACTGTTAGGGTTACCACCACCAAATATTTCAGGTGGTTCTGGACTATTAGGACTACAACCACCCACTGGAATTCAAAATTTACCCCATTTAACTATTGCTAATCAACGGTTGCCTGGAATTCCTCTAGTAGACATCCGATCGGGATTAATGCCACAGCCACCTGGTCCTAGGTTTCCACTACTGCAACCTGGGATACCACCACAACGTACAGTTCCTCCTCCAGCTATACTTGATCCATCCCTTCCTCCACCTAGAGTTCCTTTCCTTCCAGGAGATATTTTTACTCAAACAGAGAGGCCATTTGCAACTTCTAGTAGGCAAAATATGGATATTTCTAACCCAGATAAAAGATTGCCTGTCGGGGAAGATAGCATTCAACAAGAAGGAGATCGAGACTATCGCTTCCCTCCAGTGGAAAGTAGAGAACGAACATCCTCAGTAGATATAAGGGATTCAATTGGAAGGCCACCACTAGATCCAAGAGAAGGTCTAGGTCGACCTCTTGTAGATGGAAGAGAACATCTTATCAGGCCACATATAGATTTACGGGAGAACTTCGGAAGGCCAGGTATCGATAATCTAAGGAGAGAGCATTTTGCTTTCAATTCAGAAAAGCACTGGGGTCAAAGAGGAGATTATGATGAAAGAGAACATCAGACCTTTCCTGTATATGGTGGTCTCAGGGGGTTCCAGGAAGCTCGAGACAGATATCGGCA
Organism: Boaedon fuliginosus; assembly: GCA_027560395.1. NCBI lineage: Eukaryota > Metazoa > Chordata > Lepidosauria > Squamata > Lamprophiidae > Boaedon > Boaedon fuliginosus. The sequence goes on along the minus strand of JANHGC010006807.1, from coordinate 17,801 downwards.
AACAAACTACAGATTTGAAACTCGAAGTGGTCCTACCTGGAACAGAGGACTTGAACAAGATGCTCACAGAGACTTTGATGACCGTCGTAGGCCATGGGAAAGACAAAGGGACAGGGATGATAGAGATTTTAATTTTGGTAGAGAAATTAATGGAAACAGATTTGGGAGAGAGAGAACACAGAACAACTGGATACCCCCTCCACATCCAAGAATGTTTGAATATTTTGAAAGTGGTCCTTCTCAACAAAAAGTTGATAGCGTACCCCAAGTTAACGGTGAAAACACAGAGACAGAGAATCAGCCATCTGCTGTGCAAGTGCAGGATGAATTGGAACTTTATGAAAAGTTGGCGACTTCAAATGAGACAAAAAAAGAGAAGAGTGACACAGAAGCTGAATTAGAAAATGAACCAGTGGTAGAAAGCACAGAAACTGAGGGGACATAATCATCACTCAGTAGGTAAAAAGATACCTTTTGTAAAGTTGTCATCTCTCTCTGTAATAGATGAATGGCTGACTGGACCTTAGTAGTTCATTTTTTTTCTTCCAAAATTAAGTTAATCTAATATTCATGTTCATCTTTCACTTAAATAGTTGTACAACTGACCTGTATAGAATATTGTTTTTAATTTGAACGTAGTAGGTAAAGTTTGTTTTTCTTTTCTTTTTTCTTCCTCCTTCCCTGGCAAAATGCAAACTTTCCCCACTTGCTTTTACTTCAAAAGGATAAATTACAGCTTGTCAAACAAAGAAAAAAACTTCCTATGGAAGAACTTGATTTTTTTAGATGCTATTAGGTTGGCCATAGAAATTGTTATACTTGAAAACAGGCGCTAGTATATCTTATCCAGATTTCTAGGCTGCTGCTAATTTTTAAAACGTAGGCAGAGCTGTGATACTAAACGTTCCCTCAGTTTGGCCCAGAAAAGCAGCATAAATAATACAGAGATGGTGTGTTTTTGAAATTTCTGCATTATAGTCTCTGTTTCTCAAACAAGTGTCCATGATCTGTCCTCCTCGTACTGCAATGAATTAAAAAATAACATACGTTTTAAATGTTTTTTTAGATGCCAATAAAGCATTATTTGTTTGATAAGCATTCTAGGTATTGTATTTTTTATATACAATCTATAATATTCTGGTTGAATTGTGCTTTAACTAATTGTTGCAAAAGGTTTATAATACTCTTGTAAAACTAGTGCAACAATTATATATGCTATAAAAGCATATGCCTTTCTACTAAAAAAATCATTGAATCACATTAGTTTGTGTATAATATATGTATGTAAATATTTGTGTAAAACTGTATGTAGATACCACTGTTTCTGTGTGTGATAGTGCATGCGCACGCACTCACAGAATAATGTAGACAGTTAAATAAAATGAAATGAATTAGGTTATGCAATTTCATATTTAATCTTTAGGTAGAAAGAAAATTGTAGATGCTGATGTGACAGGTTAAACAAATTAATATTTGCTCTTCTAAATTCTTATTACTTCAGAAGGTGGACTGGCATGCTCTGAAGGCTGAAGAGTAAGATTTAAGGATGCTTTTTAAGTGTGGCAATATATGGTGCAAAAATGAAGCAAATGTTTGAATTGTCATTTTTGTAATGCTTCTGGTGTTTTGGGTAGAAAGTGATATATAAAAATACTTTGTTGATGATTTGCTTGCTGTGAATATTCAGTTCATAGTTGTTATCTGAAACATATTGAGCCACTTTAAGAACAAAACACTCTTGCGTATCTCAAATAACTGACAACGTACCGTTTAGGTTTCAAGATTCTTTTAGGCTGCAATCGTATATGCATTTAACTTGGATTAAGTTTCATTGATATCAATATTGAATACTGGCATTTAGATATTTGGAATTTTTTAAACTCTGGGCTAGCTAGTTTACATAATTTGAAATGGCCTCATAAAAATATTTGTCCAATCTAAAAATACGTTTTTAGGATCTGCTCTCTAACAAGTTGATAGAATGTAACCATTTATTCTTTTTTTCTTTTCTTTTAAAAAGCCTTCAAAATTTAAAGAATATGATAGTTCTAGAATTTATATTGTGCTAAATTAATATCTTATGTAGAAATTGACATTCTTTAATTCAAGAAAAGTTTGAATTTTCAATAATGTGAATTAGTCAAGTTCCCCAAAATTATGCTTCTATAATAATAGGAAATATAGGAAAGTCACAGAAATTTCATAAATATTATGACATCAATACACTCTTATTGCAATAAAGTTTGACAATTACAAATTTATAATTTGGAAGCTTACAGTTGCACTACCACTTTGGATTTTCGTCAACTTAAGTCTTAAATGACAAATGAATTACTGTTACATACTGTATTGGCAGTCTGGTGGATTCACTTTCACTGAATTACTGTTGCCAAATATAACAGCATTAAGAATCAGGATAATCAGTATAATCTAGCTACAATGCCCCAGATTTGTGTTTGCTCACTGGAAATAATGCAACAATGGAATATAATTGCATTTTTTTACTTTGGGACAGTAGCTCTAATAAGATGACTGTTTGATTGCATTCTTGATTTTTACAAATGGCCAAAAAATATGCGGTTTAAGTTTAAATCTCAGAATAGCACTAGCTACATATCACTATCATATAAAAAGATACCTTGGAACTATGTAAAAATCTGTATCTTTTAAAAAATTTAAATAGCATAAAAGTATCTTATACTTTATGTTATTTTTGGACATAGCATCTCATGAATAAGACAGGCTTGGCATAACTCAGACTAGTTGAGGAAAAAGTAGAATGAGACAAAGGTGCCTCTTAAATAGAAGGGATCTCCAGACAAGGTAGTTATGTTCTGTTGGCAGAAACTTACTGCTAGTGGTATTCCAAATTATGGTAGTAAACATAACACATGAGTCAGTGCCATTTTGAGAACTACTGAATTTGTAGCTGTTCCATTTTCTGGCTGAGGAAATTGTAATTTACCTCTATCCACCAATATATTGAAAACATAGAATCAGTTGTGAGTCTCTTTGCTTGTTATGTTGTTTTCCTTAGGAGGCTAAAGTTGATAACTTAAGTGAATGAAATTAATAGCATAATCACTAATTATTATAATAGCAAACTATTATGGTCTAGAAATTATTTGAGAATATACTGCTCTTCCCCTATATTTTTCTCCTTGTTCCCATATATGTAATAAACATTTGTATTATAGATAAAAACTCCTTTTCGTCAAGAAAACAGCTAATTGATAAAAACATAATTTCTATTTCTATTTTTCAGTGGCATATTGGTTTAACATGTAACTTTTAAATGTGTTTTGATAAATTTATTATAGAAAATAAAGTAAAATCTCAAATAAATGAAGTAACCAAAATAGAAATACAATTAGCAAATGAAGTTATTATACCCTAATTCAAAAGATTGACAGTCCCATAAAAACTTCATTAGGCACCATGTTAAATTAATCTGTTCAAAAGAAAATTAAATTATGACCAGAAATTTGCACTATAATTGACACCATACAGAATATGCATAGAATCTTTGGGAAGCTAATTTGACATTCCCAGAATGTAAACTCATTATTTAAACAGAGACTGCTCCCATATACTTATTTTAATGCAAATAATCCATGTATCTGATTCCCATAATGCTATTTCCAGTGGTACTCATGAAATTATAATTTTATCAGGAATGATTTTGCATAGATTCTGTAGTTCATGTGAAATGTTAAATGCCAATAGTAGTTGCCTTGCTTTATTTAAAAAATATGTATATTTCCAAAATACATTTTTTACTCGTAAGACCTTTCAAAAATCACAAGCAAGTGTGACCACAAATTGATACTAAAATTATAACAGTGATTTTAAGACTTTATACTTGTTACTAATAAGTGTGCGGCACTTCTTTCTTGATGATTTTTTGTTGGTTTTCTAGTATGAAAAGATGGCTATTTTGCTTATAGTGTAGTCCAGTGCATGTTTGCTCAAACCTACTCCATTGAGTTGAGTTGAATTTGCATAGGATTGCAGCCTTGAAATGCAATGTAAATTGAGCTGTGAAGTTTTTCTTGTTTGGTTTTTAATTAATCTTGCTTATAAAATGCCCTGATATGTTTTTGCGAATACTTAAAACTGATTACAGTATCTATAAAAATGAATATGACTGGAAATCATACTTTTAGTGTGTTATACTATATGTGCGTAGTTTCTCACATGAGGAAGAACTTATGAGCTTCACAGTTCCTAACATTCCATCCCGAATTTCTGAAAAAATTTTTCTTTTCGACAATTATTTTGCTTCTTTCCTTCTATACTATTAGATGTGATTCCTTCCTTTGATATTGAATAACCTTCTTCTTCCTATAAAAACTTAAGAATATACAAAAACAAAGTTTACTATAAAATGTATGAACTATTTAACAGATTTAATACCAAACAGTATATTTCATTTGATACTGTGCAATCTACTATTCTGACGCTTGCTCTTAGTTAACAGTTCCAATAGGATAATTGTCATCCAGTTTTATAGTCCCCGTGGAAAAAACTGAAAAATCAGAAAAGTACAATATGAATTTGGTCATATTAGCACTACACCTTCTATGAAATAGGATCTATTTTGAAATGCTTTTTTTTTCTTGGGACAATAGAAGTCAAAGTGTAAGTCTGGAATTCCTTTAGTGTGCTTGAATAAACAATTCATAGTTCCAGAACTACAGTAACAAGGATGTCCAGATATACCAGGGTGTCAAACTGGTGGCCCGTGGGTCAGATGTGTCATGCGCAGGCTATGCCCACCCCAGCTCCGTGAATGGGGGAAACGTTGCAAAACACCACATGACGGCAATGTGACACACCGAGTTTGACACCCATGGTATATACAGTGCTTTCAGTAAGTAGTCAGACCCCCTTGTCAATTTTGTTATGCTGCAGCCTGATTCTACAGTTCTTGAAATTCTTACTTTTTTCTCATCAATCTATACTCTGTAAACCATAATTACAAAGTGAAAACAATTTTAGAAATGTCTGTAAATTTACGGTATTAAAAAGAAAAAAAAATTGAAAAACAGGTAATCCCTTACAATAGTTCACTTAGTTACTGAAATTACTTGATAAGCCCCTCAAGTCCCAAAATTATGAATGTTGCAGCACCATGGCAGTCATTCACCCTTACGAACAACCACAGAGGCACTACTTCCCCCTGTCATCCTGCTGCACCGGATTCACTTAACTTGCAAAGAACTGTCTCCTCTCTGCCGCATTTTCTTTGCCTTCGAGGGAGAGGAGAGCAGAATGATTTGCCTTCCAGTATCCGGTTGGCTTCCAAATGCTTTGCACCAAGAGTGAAATGTTCTGGTGGCTGTGATCTCATGCAACTTCAGGCAACCGTTCTCTGCAAAGGCAGATGGGTTCCCGAAGTCACGCAACATCACATCTCTTACTAAGGCCCTTCTCCCCTGATAGCTCATTTTTTTCATGCGGCCAGTTCTTGGAAGAGTCCTGGTCATGCCAAATTTCCATTTCAGAATTATGGAGGCCACTGTACTCTTAGGAACCTTCAGTACAGCAGAAATTTTATTGTAGTCTTCCCAGATCTGTGCCTTGCAATAATCCTCTCTGAGCTCTACAGGTGGTTCCTTTGACCTCATGGCTTTTGCGCTGCTATAGTATGCATTGTTAGCTGGGAAGCCTTCAATGGAGAGTTTTGTGTCTTTCCAAATTATGTCAGTTTAATTTACCACAGGTGGACTCCAGTCAAGGTGTGGAAACATGTCCGCAACAATCAAGAGAAATGGAACCAGGGCTAAATTTCAAGTGTTGTTGCAAAGGGTCTGAATACTTATGCCAGTGTGATATTTCAGTTTTTTCTTTTTAACAAATTTACATTTCTGGTTTCACTTTGTCATTATGGGATAATAAGTGTAAATTAATGAGAAAAAAAATGAATTCTGACAACTGTAGAATCAGGCTGCAGCATAACAAAATTGACAAAAGTGAAGAGGGTCTGAATACTTCAGAAATTCACTGATAATGATACTTTTGCTATCTTCAGTACAGTAATAGCAAAGGAATTTTAGTATGGCACAAGATCGATTATAGGAGCATGGGTACGATATGCTCTGGCATTGTAGTTTATTTGGTAATGCAGTTCTTGGTCCATGATAGCTTAATGCGAATTTAAAGTTCTAAACTTATTTAAAACTTGCTTATTTTTGTACTAATTGAACTTGCCAAAGTATCTTGTGATCAGCCATTACCTTTGCTCTGCAAGTAAAATATCCTTTATTATTTCAATTTTATATTGTTCATTTCAAGCAATTCTGGGTGACTCAATTAAAACTATATATTTAAAAATACAAGAATCGTAATAGAAACAATTTAGATATCCATATAACAAAACAGTAGCCGAGGTATCCGAAGATTCACCAATAATAGGGTTACCTTGAGATAAGATGGGCAGCCAATACATTTTAAAAATAAATAAATAAATAAATAATAGTCAACCTCACTACTGCACAGCTTCTGCTGCACACCCAGATCCCTACGCACAAGCAAAATCATGTCTATAAGGCTTTATGAAAAGCTAGTAGGCTTTTCATTCAATGGCCTATTATTCAATAGCCATTCTGATCTCCAAGGAATCATTTCCAAAGGGTGAGTGCCACAACAACAACAAAAAAGACTTTTGTCCTGAATCCAACCAGGACTCAAAGATAGATGAAACAGGTGAGAGGCATTCCCTCAAATAACCCCACACAAATAAAAAGTGAGGAACTCTAGCAACAGCATCTAAATCAAATTGGCTTAAAGTCAAATCATAGAAATTAGAAACCCTCAGATTGCTCAGTTATAATGTAATACTTACCAAGATGTACACTTTTAAAAGAAAGAGAAGCAAGAGAAGAATCTGTTTTTCTCTGATGTTAAAAGTCCTTCTGTTACTGGATAAACCATAGCTTTCCTTTAAGTGGTTTGAAATAAGGCAAATTGAATTATTTGGATTCCTTACTAAGGATTATGAATCTTGCTTTAACTGTAACAGTAAACTTGGGACAGCCACCTGGACATTTGTTGTCAATAGGGCAGTGATGGCGAACCCATGGCACGTGTGCTGGAAGTGGCACGCAGAGCCTTCTGGGCATCCGCACCATCACTGAAGGGGCTCTGCCCACCCACCCAAAGTCCATGGTGGTCTCTCATGCCTTTTCTGGAAGCACAGCTGCTCTGTGTTCCAGCTCTGGAGACGCGCGTGCATGCGTGTGGTGGGGGGAAGCGCAAGCAAACGTAAACCCTCCACCCCACCGCCAGCGCAGGCATGCGCGACACCACCAACCTGTACGCATGCGCATGTGTCTCCAAAGCCGAAACACAGCTGATCAGACAATCAGCTGTGCTTCCAAACAAGGGCGGGAGTGCGTGTGGGGTGGTGGGAGGGCTGCACGTGCACACACATGGGGGTGCAGGGGCATGTGGCTGCATCCAGCACGCTGGGCGAAAAAAGTTTAGCCACCACTGCAATAGGATTTCCTGAAAATAAACATTTCCCCCTAATTTACACTATAGAGATAATTATGGCTGTCCACAATGATAATATTATTGACAATATTTTATTCCCCTGATAGGGGAACAGTTCTTTTTTTATGCCTTATTTTTGAGGAGAGCAGTCAAAGCATCATGAACAGAGCTTGGAATGTAGCTATTGTACTGTAATACTATCAACAATACTATTAATGTAAAAGTATTCAGTATTGCATCTAAAATTATACTGAGGAAGTTCATTTAGATTGCACTTCTATATCATTTATTTTGGTGAGAATCTTGTTAAATTCTTTGGGGTAAACATATAGGTTTATTCTGTTGTTGCTGCTTTCAGGTTCTTAGATGAAATAAAGCCAATAATTTTAAAATCTATTCACTAATGTTGGAGTTATAACGCATGTACACATTACATTTTAAATGGGCTACTCATTCTTTATTATATATTCAGTACTGTTAGAGAAACAAAAAATAATTTTAAAACTACATGAATAAAATTGTCATTTTTCTTAGGCAAATAGACATCACTTAATTTTGTAACATTTTTTCTGTTAGCTGCTGCTTCTCATCCAGCTACTGATGGAAATTTAAACTTACATGCACATTGGAAACTATATCTTTGTTGTATTTTAGTTCAGCTTGTGTGAAATACATAACATTCCTTTTAAATTAATAATTTTCAAACATTGGTGTACAATTTGTTATATAATTTTCAACAAGAGACATGAGTTGGAAATATAATTATGGTATATGTTACAGTTCATAGACTTAAGAGTCAAATACAGAGGAGAACACACCCATTTGTTCTGCATCAGACGTAAGTAACCTACTTGGAGTAATACAACTGAAAATGAATCTGTCCCAAATTTAAGAGAAAATATTCCCAAGAAAGTTTACTCAAGAAAGTTAAGGGCTGCATTCTATAAGAAAATTCACAAACTTGGAAGAAGATTCGTCTGATAGAACACATCTATAGAAAGGTTGGCAAAGGCTTTGAAAAGGGTGATTAAGAAAGAATAAATAACAACAAGGACATACCTTTTAACTTTTAAATGAATGCATAAGGAAGCCTACATATGACATGAGAAATTTAGAATTGCCTTTTGCTTAGGCAAAGCCTAACATCCAGTTTCGATTCACAGATGAAATGAACTTTAGCAATAAATACAAATCATGTTGCTTAACTCTAGAGAGTAAGCTGGATCCAGAAGATTTTAAATACAGGCTGCCTTAGCCCATTCTTGAAGAAATGTTTTGATTTCTTACTATTCCCTAGATAATTCTATTAACTTTTGGTTAATACCTAAGCAGTTAGATTTATGCCGACTATGGATTTTATTGATAATTCCAATGAAGACTCCACAAAATTTCTTGATTCAATGCCTGCTGGTTATATTTTTTACTTGATCCCACCATACATGCCCTGTCTACAGACTTGTAGAATTTGTTCAACTGCTCTTAGGAATTTTATACAACTTTAAAATAATAATAACTTATAATGGCTGGTGGTTTTGTAAATGTCGTTCAACATCTGGAGCATCACTTAAATACTATTGACATTGACAAAATCACCGTGTCAATTGCAAAAGGCAGTTTTATTTGGAACAATTTCCATCCTCTAATGATACCTTTAACATCATCAAACAACACCTGCCTAACTCAGGTCCTTGGGAAGGACTCAATAGGCAAATTAAAAATGGCCAAATCCATTTTAAACATCTGGCTGACTGTATCCAACCATAGTAATACCTTAATATTATTAAACAAAAACTTCTGTCTATTCCAGGTTCTTGGGAAGCACCCAAAAGCAGGACAAAAATGTCAAATCCAATCTAAACATTGTGTAACCAACTTCATTAATAATCATTTTTAAAATGTATTCTACCTGACTCCCAATGCCTGAGAATTTTATGGCAATCAAAGGAATTATAGTAACCTATAAAAGATGACTTTTGGATATCAGATCAGAAGGAACAAAGCAAAGGGTCTCACTCTCCCTTTCCAAAGGCTTTTATGAGGAGCCAGGTCTTACAGCCCTTCTAAATAACAACAAATTCCAGATCTCATGAGGAGAGGGACCTCATTCCAGAGGGTAGGAGTTATTACAGAGAAAACACACTTCCAAAGTCTTGATAGTTACATTGTTTAGTCAAGAGAATCTGGAACACATTACACTGCAAGATCAAATTGGCCAGGCAAATATAGGAAATAGACAGTCCTTCGATCAAACAACCCCTATGCTATATAGGACTTTATAGATGACAGCCAGTACCTTTAATTGCACTTGGAATCAAACTGGAAAGCAGTGCAATTCATGAAATAAAAATGCAACGTTCATACCATAGCACACTCATCTCTGCTTGTGCTGCTGTATTCCATATCAGTTGAATTTTCCTGAGTGGTTTTCAACAACAGCCCCATCTATAGTGTCTTGTAGTAGTTATGCCTCAAGGCTGAGGGATGTCTGAAGACCTCCCTCAATTTGGTGAAGGGTGTAGCTCAGGAATTCCCAACCCCCAAACCGCGGCCCACTACCAGGCAGTGGTCTATACACAACCAGGCCACAGGCTGGCACATACACACATGCATCTCGACCCATGTGAGCAATGGCCCATTGAACATGCACAACTTGACTTGTGCAAGCTGATGCGCACAAGGATGTGCATGCAGCTCAGCTTACAGTCAAACTGCATGCAGATAAATGCCGGCCTGCCACCCACGTGAATCCAGCTGCGCATGTGCTTGCAAAAGTTGAGCTGTGTGTGTGTGCCTGTTGAGCTCTGTGTGTGTGCCTGTTGAGCTCTGTGTGTGTACTCTGTGTGTGTCCCTGTGGCCTGGTTTCAAGTAGGCCATGGCCCGGTTCCGTTCTTATCCGCCCCCCAGCTTGCCAAGCCACAAAGGTTGGGGACCACTGGGGTAACTGGTACAGCAGATAAAGTTGTACAAAGATCTTCCTGGCTCCAGATTGTGCACCAACCTTGGAAGGGAAGTGCTACCTCAGTGGTCCCCAACTTTTGCCGCTTGGCAAGGATGGGAGAGACAGGAACCAGGCCACTTAAGTGATGGGTCAGTACACATGTCCACACAGCTCGACACGTGCAGGCACACACGGCTTGACTGCAAATAGAGCTGTGTGCACATCTGCCTATATGTCAGCCCACCACTCGTCAAGCTCTGCACATGTGCTGCTCACATGAGTTGACCTAAGTGCAGTAGTGTACTGGGGATTGGAGACCCCTGTTCCAACCAATCCATCAATGGAATATCCCAAATTCTGGATAGTGCAAACTTTCAATTTGATAGGGTTCAGTTTGATAGGTTTGAGTCAGAAGTGGTTCCTCCTTACCCAAATCTGCACAGCTTCTGTGCAGAACCTTGGCAGCCTCACTTGGCTGGCCCAGAGTTGAAAGATACAATTGGGTTTCATAAGGTTACTATTGATCCAAGATAAGTGGATGACTACAATCGGTGGTTTCATCTGTTTGTTGAAAAGCAGGGGAGAAATTAGCACTCTGCAGCATACCAAATAGGTGGTGGTCTCTTAGATTGTAAGATGTTCAGTTACCTTGAGGTTAGATGGGCAGTCAATCAGTTTTATAAATATATAAATAAATTTCTTCACCTAATCAACACCGACTAGAACCAACCCAAGAGAAAAGAGAAGAACCACATTAAAATGGTGCCTCCAATCCTGAGTCCATGGACACTGGCAGCTGTGGTTGATGGTATCAGAAGTGCTCAGAGATCAAGATGCACAAGAATAGTATCCTCAATCCCACAAGTTATCAGCAAATGTAACTACATCTTTCCCAGTATAAAATCCTGGCCTGAAACCCAAACAAAACATGCCTAGATAATCTGTTTTCTCCAGACTCCTTATCGGTTGTAGACCAAATACCTTCTCACCAACCTGCTTCAAACACAGAATGTGGAGTACTTGTTTATAGTTGCCCAAAATGGTTGGATCCAAAGTTGTCCTCTTGAGGAAGGAGCACATGTTTTTTTTTTCCAGGCAGTCACTAATATTCCTTCTTTAAAGAAGTTTATTTATTTATTTTATTTATTTATTTGATTTATACCCCGCCTCTCTTCACCCCTTGCGGGGGAACTCGAGGCGGC
>JANHGC010006806.1:33246-44049 GCA_027560395.1 Boaedon fuliginosus | reverse complement strand
ACCATGATCGATGGTATCGAACGCCGCTGAGAGGTCAAGTAGCACCAGGATGGAGGGAGACCCCCCCATCCCGGGCCCGCCAGAAATCATCAACTAGAGCCATCAAAGCTGTCTCAGTGCTGTACCCGGGCCTGAAGCCCGACTGCAAGGGATCCAGATAATCTTCATCTATAATACCTCAACAGATGGTAGTAGAGTTCTGGAATTTTTGCCTCCCTGTATCTGAAAATTAAAAAATAGATATTTTTTTTAAAGCTAGATTAGTTGCAAGGATGGGAAGATCAAAACATATTTAAAAACTTCCTAATCCACCTAAAACATCTACTGGAGGAACTCAAGTTTCAAATGAGAGACAGACTTTATGCCAATTATATAATTAACAGAATCTGGAGTAGTGCAATAGACCAAACTCCATATTTTATGCTTCATGGCAGAAAACCACACCTCTTACATCCTCTCACTTTTGGCTCTTTTGCCTGGGTCAATACCCCAAAACCGCAAAGACAGAAGGGATAAGAGGTGTCCAAAAAACTTAGATTTCTGGGATATACCACTGGATCTAAGGCATATCATTTCCAAGGCAAGGGAAATTCACTCGTGATATCAAATTCTACAAAGTTCATAGAGAATCACAACCATCTAGCATTCACTCAGATGATTACAATATACAATTACCTGATGATGAAATCTCTACCAGTCTCTCAAGATTCTTTGCAGCTAACATCAGCCCAAGATGATTTCATTCCAGATCCAGACATTCATACGTCTTCTAATGACCAGATAGATGACTATGACATGGAAGTCTCTGCATCAACCTCACAAGCAGCATGTGGCAGCATCTCAGCAACAGATGACAACATCCACAACCATACCAGTGACGATGATGGCCAGCAGCAAGTGCGCAAATCCAAGCACACCAGCCAAGAGGTTCACCCCAGAAGGTACCACAAAACCAACACTGTGTACATAAACCAAATCCCATCTACTCCTGACATCTACAAACAAATGGTAGAACTCCCAGAAGAGGAACAGAACAAATGGTGGCAAGCAATGGAGAGGGAAATGGACAATTTAAAATGACTAAAAGTTTTCTCTCCTGCCACTGCACCTAAAGGTAGAACAATTATTGGAACGAGATGGGTCTATAAAATAAAATCACTACCAGATAACACGGTACTATACAAGGTACGCTTAGTAGCTCAAGGCTTTAAACAGTGCTATCCTGAGGACTATGATCAGGGACGGGTTTCTAACCAGTTCGCATAATAATAAAGAGCCTCGGTGGCGCAGTGGTTAAATGCAGCACTGCAGTCTCGGCTGACTTGTTCAGCAGGTTGTTGGATCGAATCCCCAGGCTCAAAGTTGACTCAGCCTTCCATCCTTTCTAAGGTCGGTGAAATGAGGACCCAGATTGTTGGGGGCAATAAGCTCTGTAACTGCTTGGGGAGTGTTGTAAAGCTCTGGTAAGCAGTATATAACATCTGAGTGCTATTGCTATCCTTCGGAAATTGGGCGGCATAAAAATGTAATAAATAAATTAAATAAATAAATAAACTGCCCACTGCTGATAAGGGGGATCTGGAATCAGAAGTGCAATTTTCTTTCAGCCTCCTAGTTTTGTGGCAGTGGGACCTCTTGGGTGGAACAGCCTCCTGGTAGAGAGCCAAGGAGATGATCTTGGCAAAAGTGGCACAGATGACAGTTGCAAAACCATGCTGTAAGCCAGGGAAAGAGAGACAATGGAAGAAAGAAGCTCCCTGCTTCATTTGAGTATGAGAGAGGGACGAAAAAACTCAGAGACTGTCAAGATTTAGTTACTGAAGGGAGTTCCAGCCACAGGGGGCAGCTGCCCTGCCCTGCCCTCCTCCCAGGGCTGAGACTCCTTTCTGGCTAACTTGGGGCTCTGGGTTAGGGAGGGGAGCACTTTTCCTGGATTGCATGCCGATGCTTCTATGCCTGGCTCCCATCGCCACCAGGACCTCTGCACTGCAAATGGAAGGAGGAACTGTCCCCGCAAAGGGGGCTGGGAGGTTTAGTGATTGGATTAACTCGAGTTAGCCACCTCGAGTTCTCCTTGACTGGGGAAGAGAGGTGGGGTATACATATAATATAATATAATATAATAATATAATATAGTATAATATAATAATAATAATAATAATAATAATAATAATAATAATAATAATAATAATAATAATAAAATATAAAATGATAAAATAAAAAAATAACAACAACAACAGCAACAACTGCCCTGGAAGTTCCATTCCAGCTTCCATTTGAAGTGGCCCACTCAGCATCCCAGTTTTTCCCTAAGGAGATTGGAAGCAGACATAGATTAACTTGGTTCCGTCTTCATCAAGGGCAAGCTGTAGGGCATTTGGGCTAGAAGGGACTTCCTCCACCTTTGATAGCTGAGAAACAACTTGGGAACAATTGGGTGCCCTCCACAGAATTCCTGCATCTTTGCTGCCTGTTTCTTCATTTTGCACTCTCTCCACTCACCCCTTTCAGTCCAGTAAGGCCAAGCAGGCTTGTGCTGGGTCAAAAGCTGTCCTGACCTTCTTGACCTTTGGGGTGACTGAGTACTATCATATTCCTACTCGGCAGTCTTAACTTTCCCCCAAGGCTCAACAGCTTTCAGTTTCTCTTTGTGCAACATGGTTCCTAACCCAAGGATGTCAAACATGTGGCCTTTGGGCTGGGTGGGTCACGCACTGGCCAAGCGCACGGCCGGTTTAGCAAAGGGGGGAAAGTCGCGATATGTCATGTTATGCGGCCGTGATGCTGCGAATTTGACACCCCTGTTCTAACCCTTTGGTTGTCTTTAGAGGTAGTCCTTGGCTTATGACCGTTCATTTAGCGACTGCTTGAAATTACAAAGGCACTAAAAAAGTGACTTATGACTGGTCTTTATATGTATGACCATCACAATGTTCCTGCAGTCACCTGATCATCACGTGTGACCGTCCAAATCGTTTTCTGACAAACAAAAGCCATGGGAAGCCACCAGGGAAAGTTGCAATCATACAATCTCTTGTTTTTCTTTGGAGACAATCTTATAAATCTATACCCTGCCTTCAAAAAATAAATATAAAAATCTCTATATAGCATATCTTATATCTTTTATTTCCAACTTAAGCCTCCTTTTCCTATCCTTCATCCTGAATTTCCAGGCTGTTCCCTTCCATTCCATTTCTGTTAAACCTTAATTAAAGTCTAGTACATTTCTGGTGCAAAAATCAATAACCCTTATATGATACATAGTTCAAGCCCCTTGAAATTAAAATCCATACCTTCCCATTTGACCTGGGAAAATAGTCTTTGCCTTTCTAGGGAGATTCTCCATCATCCAGGTCCTGGTTGTCCCAAAGGTGCTTTTTCAAAAGGCATCTGGACTTTCTGGTTTTTGTTTGAAGACGTTTCACTTCTCATCCAAGAAGCTTCTTGGTTTACATCTGATAAAACAAAATGCTCCTCTTTTTTTTTTTTTCAAATTTCAAGTACAGATTTCTTTTAAAGCACTTATATTCAGGTTTTTAGGTTTTAATCTTATATCACAATGATCATAAAAAACTTGTTCCTATATTTTTTTCTTTCGATAAAACTACAGTCACTTAAAAAATAAAGATTTTTAATAAGATATTTTTGTTCTCTACCTTTAATTTCCATTTATTTTTTAAATTAAATTTATACCCACCTTTCTTCCCCAGTCAAGGGGAACTCGATTAAAAATGCATAGATTAAAAACACAATTTATAACATATCATAAAACAGTAAAATAACAATAAAAACAACTCTCAACCAGAATCATACATCACACATACTATCAATCTCACAGGGGAGTCATCAATTCCACGCCTGCTGACAGAGCCAGTGGCTTTGCGGAAGGCCAACAGATTTGGGACGGTTCGGATCTCCACGGGTAGCTGGTTCCAGAGGGCCGATCAATGCGTTAATTTTCCCTCTTCACTCAGGGAGCTTTGGCTGTCCCATCTCCTTTTGCATCCCCCACTTACTCGGCTAGCTTGGGCCACTCCTCGGTTGCGTCCCTTAAGCAGCTGGGCAGCCGTCGGGATGGGCTCCTTGCAGTTTAGGGGGGGACGTTACCCTTCCTCTGGTTCAGTGCAGTTCCTCAGGATACTTCCCCCCAGGAGGCCAGGTCCCTTCCTGCCAAGCAGCCCGTCTACCCCCACAGCAGGAGGAAGATGGCAGGCCATCCCACTGCCCTTTAGAGGGATTTGGGTAAGCCATTTCAGGCATCTTGGGACCTCTGCTTGACTGGGCAGCTTGGGAAGGTGAGGAAGCAGCATCCAGGGCAGGAGGGAGAGCATTTTGCTCATGGGGAACTGTTGCTTCCTGATGCCCCCACAAAGGGTTTGCAGCTTTCCTCTGCTGTGAGTGCTGGCTTCCCTCTTGGGGACCAGCTCTCAAATGAACCTGATCTGCTTGGCTTCTCTTCTCAGATCATCGGGGACTATTACCACTTCTACCACCGGGCTGTGGCCAAACGGTCCCTCTCACCACACCGGTCCTGGCACAGCTCCTTGTCCAGAGAGCCACAGGTATGAAACCTGCAGAGTTGGGCCCAGAGTGAGAGGGCTTGCCCTACCAAGCTCCAGGTCTCCTTCTGGTCTTCCACAAGCCACTGGCACCTTTTCTTGCATGCATGCCTGTCAGAGTTGCCCAGGCAACAATGGAATGGCTGCTCTCCTGGTTCGAGATCTGCCCATTGGGGAGAAGTTCTTGGGGCCTGGCAGGAGGAGCTGGAGATACTTAGTTGAATTGTTTCTGGCTCCATGGTGAAGCCAAGAGATACGAGGGCTTTGGAACCTGTGTCTGAGTGAGGCTGGGCTTCCTTTGCCTGGGGAGGAAGACCCAGGCAATGCCCCCTCCCTACTGAACAGAGTGGCCTTGTTTCCTGAGTGGAGCAGGGCAGTGGGAGATGGGAGAGAAACGAGAAAAGGGAACTCCATCAAAGGAAAACCTTTAATCGCACCATTATGCAAGGCTGGATCCGTGCAACTGCCACTGGGTCTGCTTAGCTGTAAAGAGTTTTTCTTCTTTGCCTTTTTGGAAAAGGGCCCCTGGGAGCAGAGGGGGCCCCTGTAGTTTGGCCAACAGGGGCCTCTTGGCAGGGCTGGGCTTGTGGTCCTTGTAGGGTTAGATGACAGGATTGCTCTGTGTAGCAGAGCTCCAGAATGGCATCTTTTGCCATAAATGCTTGTCCAGGGGTTATTCTTGGCCTTGTTGGTCTGGGACCTGTGGGAGCTTGGCAGCATGCTCATGCGTGTATCTCTCCAGGTGCTCTGGCTGGAGCAGCAGGTGGCCAAGCGCCGAACCAAGCGGGATGTCTTCACGGAACCAACAGATCCAAAGTTCCCCCAGCAGTGGTACCTGGTAGGTAAGACAACTGCCTTGGGGAGATGAGACCTGTCTGAAGCCCAGATTGAGGCAGGCCAGGGGCAGAGTGGTACTGCCAGTAGGACGGAGGCTCTGAAATGTTTCCCAATGGCTGTGTCCCAAGGGCATCGCCCCTGGTTCCCAGCAAGTTCCAAGGGCAGCTGGGAGCAGTGGCATAGTGGGCCCTGCAGGAGAGCAGCACAGAGAAGGGGGCGGGGGAACCAAGAGGTCTAGGAGGCATTCCGTATTTGGATGAATGTTTGAAAAGTGGGGGAGGGCCTCTGAGATTGAGCCTGGGTGGGGGCTTTCTCCCCTCTTTGGCTTGAGATTCTGTTTTGAGGACAATTAGTTGGGGAATTCACCCTCAGGTGGGTTCTCGAAGCCCCTGTGCTCCCGCTCCAGCAGCCTGGTTCTGAGTGTCTGCTGCTCCACTTTCTTGCAGTCCAACAGCAACCAGAGAGACCTGAATGTGCAGGAGGCCTGGCAGCAGGGCTACACTGGCCGTGGGGTGGTAGTCTCTATCTTGGACGACGGCATTGAGAAGAACCACCCAGATTTGGAGGCCAATTATGTAAGTGGAGGAGAGGATGGGCATGTTGATTCTCCTGCGGGGGGAGGGCAAAAGCCTCCCGGGGCCCCGGCTGTCTCTCGCTGGAAGGTCCCCTCTTCCAAGTCTCCCTGAGCCCAGCCAAGGCATTGGAGGACAGGTCTATCTCTCAGCAGCCGGTAGGCCGGTCTCCAGGGTGACCGATGTTCACATCTCCTGCGAAGGGGCAGAGACTAAGGCCCCAGAGGCATCTGTCTTTCCCTAGGACCCCTCGGCCAGCTTTGATGTGAATGACCAGGACCCGGACCCCCAGCCCCGCTACACACAAACGAATGACAACAGGTTAGGAGGGAGAGGGCAACTGAGCACATGGCCTGGGATAGGGCACTGAGGTGAGAGGCTTCTACAAAAGACCCCTGCCCCTGGCGAGGGCCACACTTGTCGCTGCACGCTTGCAGGGTCAGGGCGCCCAGAGGAAGGGGTTGTTTGTTTGTTTATCGCATTTCTGAACTGCCCACCCTCCTTAGGCAGGCATGGCCTCAGCCTTTTCTGTCCATTGCAGGCATGGCACTCGGTGTGCAGGTGAAGTGGCTGCAGTGGCCAACAATGGCGTCTGTGGTGTGGGTGTGGCTTACAATGCCAAGATTGGAGGTAAGGGGTGCCCTGGGACTGCCCACTCATGGGCTGGGCCAGCTGTCCAGAGGCAGCCAAAGCAGCGGCCATCTTCATTCCAGGGGTCCGCATGCTAGATGGGGAGGTGACGGATGCCGTGGAAGCTCGCTCCCTGGGCCTGAACCCCGACCACATCCACATCTATAGTGCCAGCTGGGGCCCAGAGGATGACGGCAAGACCGTGGACGGCCCCGCCCACCTGGCCGAAGAGGCCTTTCGCCGGGGCGTGAGTCAGGTGAGAGGGCAATCCAGGTGGGCAGCTGGGGGCCAGTCAGGGCAGACCCCCAAGGCCCCCAGCCACTTCACCCAATCCTTTTCTCAGGGCCGCAACGGACTGGGCTCCATCTTCGTCTGGGCCTCGGGGAATGGCGGCCGCGATCGAGACAGTTGCAACTGCGATGGCTACACCAATAGCATCTATACCCTCTCCATCAGCAGCACCACCCAGTATGGCAATGTGCCCTGGTACAGCGAAGCCTGCTCCTCCACCCTGGCCACCACCTACAGCGGCGGTAGCCAGAACGAGAAGCAGATTGTGAGTCCCACCTGCTCCCGGGTCTGCCCCCCCCAAGTCCCTCCATGTTCCAAAGCGGCCTGGGCAGTTTGGAACCCAAACCCAGGATTGGTGACTACGGGCGCCACCAACTGCTGGCCACGGGGGACAAAGTTCAGATAAGAGATAGCAGGTGGTTTAGTATCTTATTTATTTATTTATTTATTTGTTTGTTTGTTTAGATTTATACCCCGCCTCTCTTCCCCGGTCAAGGGGAACTCGAAGTGGCTTACAACAATTAAAAACAGTACAAGAAAACATCATTAAAAATACAATATATTTAAAAAATTTACAACACAATCATACACCAACCAATCATCATTCATCCAAGGGGGGTATTAGTTCCAAGCCCGTCGACA
Source organism: Boaedon fuliginosus (assembly GCA_027560395.1). Taxonomy (NCBI): domain Eukaryota; kingdom Metazoa; phylum Chordata; class Lepidosauria; order Squamata; family Lamprophiidae; genus Boaedon; species Boaedon fuliginosus. The sequence goes on along the minus strand of JANHGC010006806.1, from coordinate 36,518 downwards.
GAGCCAGGTCTTAGTAGCTCTGCGGAAGGCCAACAGGCTCGGAATGGTTCTGATCTCCATGGGTAGTTTGTTCCAGAGGGAGAAATGCTACAAGCAGCAAGGACAGTCTGAGGCTCCAAGTTTGTTCCTTGCACGGTGGGGGTGCGGATGGGTGGGGGGCAGAGCCAGAAGTTTCACCTGATCACCTGCATGCATCCATAGCGGAGGGGAGCCAATTGCATTTCCCTGTGGCTCAGGTTACATTGGGAGTAATTAAAGCAAAAACACTTGTGCTTTAATTTTCCTTTCGATTGATACTGAAACACCTGGGGCCAATGTTTGGGGAGTTAAGGCCTCTTCTTCGTTGTCTGTGGCTAGACAGAAATCCTCCAGCTGGCAATTCCTGGATTTTAGGAGAAGCCTCCTCCCTGCTCAAAAGACAGCAGAAAGTAATGGGGCTCTCAGGCACGTTTCTGCCCAGCGAGAGATGCCAGTGGGGGCCCAGCCAAGGTCACTGTGCACAGTTGGATGCGTGTTTCCCGGGAGACCAATTCAAAGGGAGGCTGGGAGCGCCAGTCCTGCAGGTGGCCACTATGGCTACTGAATGGGGGTCCATTTCCTCTGAGAGGTGCCTGGGGGGTAGGGGAAATGCTGAGCTGGCAGGTGAATGGCAGCCGGATAAGCTGTAACTGGGCTGGCCTTGTTCTCTCTGCTCTCCAGGTGACAACTGACCTGTGGCAGAAATGCACCGAGTCGCACACTGGCACGTCCGCCTCGGCACCCCTGGCTGCTGGGATCATTGCCCTTGCTCTGGAAGCCAAGTAAGGGGCGAGGGAGGTGGCAGTGCCATGCACACTGGGCCTGGTGGAGCTGCTGTTGCCGACTCACCTGCCTCTTCTCTACAGCAAGAACCTGACCTGGCGGGACATGCAGCATCTGGTTGTGCGGACATCCAAACCTGCCCACCTCAACACCAACGACTGGGCCACCAACGGGGTGGGACGCAAAGGTAGCCCCAGGGACGGAGCGGACAGGTGGTGGCAGATGCCACATCTCTGCCCTCTCAGCCCTGACTGGTGGCCCCTCTTTCTGCAGTCAGCCATTCCTACGGCTACGGACTGCTGGATGCAGGTGCCATGGTGGCCCTGGCCAAGAACTGGACCTCCGTGGGGCCTCAGCGGAAGTGCATCGTCGACATCCTCCCAGAGCCGAAGTGGGTGTCTTCAAAGTGGGCTTGTGGGGCTTGGAAACACTCCTGGGGTGGGGGCTCTGCTTCTGGAATACGGAGAGTCCTCGACTTAACAACCATATGTTTAGTGACTGTTATGTAACCACATGCTTAGCCCTGAGAAAGTGACTTAGGTGGCCGATCCTCACACTTAGAAATGTTGCAACCTCCACCTCACCCCAGATCAGAATTTGGGACCTTGATCATCAACCTGCATTCATGAGGGTTGCAGCAACCTGGAGTCCACTGTGGCCATTTGTGACCTTCCCAGCTGGCTTCCAACAAGCAAAGTCCATGGGGAAAGCCAGATCTGCTTAAGGGCTGCCTGATTTACTTAACTGATTTATTCAATAATTGTAGCTTAACAACCCTGCCAAAGAAGGATATAAAATTTGGTGCAACTCGCTTAATGACCATCTTGCTTATCAACATAAATTCTGGTCCCAAATGCCATAAGTTGAGAACCACCAGTACAGGAACTTGCTTGGGAGGAGGAGTAGGGTCTGCCCTCTCTTGGCACTCTCCCTGTGCCCCCTACACCTTGTATCCCCAGGAGGCACATGGGACACTTGAGGGGCCTTGGGGATCAAGCCCCCGCCCCTTTCTTCTCCTTTACCAGGTCAATGTGCACCTCGCAGCCAGTGCTGACCCTTTAGAGATAGGCCTGTCTCCCTATATCCACTTCCAAAGGACACCCAGCTGTCCTGGCAGGATTGTTGGATTCATTGGTTTAGATTTTGGTGCTGCCAACTCCAGAGAAACTCTGGTTGGCTCACAATAGAAATTCAGAATTCCAACGCAATGAATAAGTAAAAACTACCATAACAGAAATAACCAAAAGGCAGACAGACAGCTAGTGCATATATCCAGTATGTCTAACAAGGAGGACAGGGCTCATCCACCCCACCCAATGGGGGAAGAGGCCCCACGGCTGCTGCTGCCTTGCCCAAGGATCCTTGTGTCCCACAGGGATATCGGGAAGTGTCTGGAGGTGCGGCAGAAGGTGGAGGCCTGCTGGGGAAAGGCTAACTCCGTGGCTCGACTGGAGCATGTCCAAGCCAGGCTGACCCTCTCCTACAACCGCCGCGGAGACCTGGCCATTCACCTGGTCAGTCCAATGGGCACCCGCTCCACCCTCCTGGCTGCCAGGTAAGCTGACCCCTGCCGCCTCCTGTCCAAAAGGCCACTGAACCTCTGCCCAGCCCTCCCCGTCACTCCTTTCTGCTTGGACAGGCCTCGGGACTATTCAGCCGATGGCTTTAATGACTGGGCCTTCATGACAACGCATTCGTGGGACGAAGACCCAACTGGCGAATGGGTGCTGGAAATTGAGAACACGAGCGAAGCAAACAATTATGGTAATTGTTTCATTCCTCAATGTTTCCTTTCGGTGTTGTCTGGCCAGGAAGACTCTCCCAAGTGCGGAGGGTGGCTTCGGGCCTTGCCCCCAGACCTTCCCCCACTCAGACTTCAAGTCTTTGTCCTCCCCTTCCACTGTGTTCAACATGGCAGTATATTGGGAAGAATTCCTCGGCCAGGTGGCTCTTTTCATCCCAAATCTTGCTGCAAAAATTAGACTGCAATTTTGTTGTTATTTTTACAAAATTAAGCCTGGAGAACGGGGGTGGGAGGCAAATCGCTCTCCTTCCCATTTGTCAATTCCCAAAGGAATAACAACCTGCAAAACGGGTTTCTGGCTGTTTCTTTTTGATTGGGCAGTTTTTCCCCATCCCCACAGTGGAACTCCCGCAACTTCCAGGGACATATGTTAACGCTCTGGGAATGACAGTCGGGCTCAGCTGACATCCCCCTTGAAGAACTTATAAAATGTGGATTATATTGTAAGTGCAAGTAGTCCTTGTTTGATGATCCTAATTGAGCCCAGAATTTCAACTGCTAAGTGAAGCTGTTGTTCAGGAAACCATCCCTGACCGCACCGCTTAGAAATGGCAGTTCTGGTGGTTCCAGGTGTGGCCCTCCACAGTGCCAACATCTGACACCTTCCCGCAGGCAGGATGGCAGGGCGGCGGAGCCTCGCCTGCCAAAGGAGCTCACTGGGTCCAGG
>JANHGC010006806.1:9915-30005 GCA_027560395.1 Boaedon fuliginosus | reverse complement strand
TGTAACTGCTTGGGGAGTGTTGTAAAGCTCTGACAAGCAGTGTATAACATCTGAGTGCTATTGCTATCTATGTTGTATCCATGTTGTACCACCCAGAGTCCTTCGGGAATTGGGCGGTATAAAAATGTAATAAATAAATAAATAAATAAATAATAAATAAGTAGCATTTATCAAGCTGAACGTTTAAACATGGTTAAAATATTGCTAAAAGAGGAGACACCAGATTAGATTTAAGACACGTGTCACTTCTCCCTTCTGCTGCTTTAAGGCGGCATTCTGTACCTCCAGGCTGCAACTGCCGATTTTGAGGATTGGGAACCCTAAACCTCAAAGAGGACAGGTGTAGGAAGGCTGCTCCGTACAAGCGGAGTCTCTTGACTGTCTTAAAGGGACAGAGAAATGGGTTTTTGAAAGATGGAGGCCACTCACTGATGCTGCAGTACGTTGGAGCAAAGGGATGGGTCGACCTTCTGCCAGCAGCCCAGATGTGCAGCAGCCTTGTGCAGGAGGTCACAGTAGCGGGCAGGCAGCAGGTGCTGCATGAGAATGACGGACGTGCTGATGGAGACCAACAGGAACAACTCGCAAGACCACTGCTTGTCGTAATACTGCGTGCTCTGGGGAAAAGCATCAGGAAGAAACAGGGGGAAAATGAGGTCCACAGCTGTACTTTCCAAACCAGGCTTGCATTTCCCCCCAAGTATCCTGGTCCTCCAAGGGACGGCTCTTTGATGAGTGGGAAACGGGAATTATTTGTGGAAGTCTACAGCCCTGGGGTTGATCCAGCAAGGCTGCCCAGCTGCTTCATTAGGCCGTGGTTCTGGGGACCAGGATAGGTTTGATCTTAAAATCTCATCTGGAGGATGATTTCAAAATAGATTTATAAATAAAATAAAAAAAAGCATTTACTATGTTGTAAAATGTGAGAAAATATGTGAACCACCTCAAACTTTGCCTCTATAACAAGGGTGCCCAACTTCGCTACCTTTAAGATTATGAACTTCAATGGAGTGGAGTTTAAATCCATAAACCATAAACAGGGAACTAACTTTCAATAGCGGTGGGTTTAAGCAAGACATGGCTTAGGAGCGGGATACCGTCGAGAACGCCTCCTGCTGCCTTATGCCTCCCAGCGCCCAGTTAGGTCCCACAGAGAGGGCCTATTACGGGTTCCGTCAGCCAAACAATGTCGGCTGGCAGGCCCATGTGCTAAGACCTTCTCTGTGGGAGCGCCGATCCTCTGGAATCAGCTTCCGGTGGAGATTAGGACCACCCCTTTCTTGTTGGCCTTCCGCAAGGCTACAAAGACCTGGCTATGTCGGAGGCACTGGAACTGACATGCCCCCCACCCTTTTTTAAAGTTGTTGAATGTGTGTGAATGGATGGATTTTTTATTTTAAATTGTAATAGATTGTTTTTAAATTGTTAGCTGCCTTGAGTTCTCCTTGACCGGGGAAATGAGGCGGGGTATAAATCAAAAATAAATAAATGAATAAATAAATAAATAAATAAATAAATAAATAAATAAATAAATAAATAAATAAATAAAAAGGGGGAAAATGTGAAAAAGAAAGAGCAATGTTATCCATTGATTTCAGAACTGGCGATCTGATCTCACTTCTCTCCCTCCACCCCAGGTCCAGGAGAAAGGAAGGACCGCCTGTTGAGTGGCCTGCTGACAAGCAGCTGGCTGGTACTGTCCTAATGTGTCCTGCAGCCACCACAGCCTCGCTTGACATTAGACTCACTAGTTCCGATGATTGCAGCTCGGTGCCCGCCCCCACAGGTATGGTGAGCCCCAGATCAGAATTTGACAAGGGGTCCTAGGCTGCGAGGTTGCCTGGTGCTACAGCAGGGCTGGCGCAGAGAGGCAGCTCTTGATCAGCTCAGCTGATCTTAAGCCCCTGCTGCCCCCTCCCACATTGTAGGCAATCTTATTTGGCAGGGTGGGCTGCTCCTTGTGTCTTGGCCCTGTCGCCACTGGGGCAAATCTGGAATTTATATGTATAAAACATGGCTCCTCTTTGAATATGTTCCCTCAGTCAGTTTGCACAAGCTCAGTAGGGAGTTGCTCAGTCAGTTTATACATGCTCAGCAGGGAGTTGCTGCTTGTTATTGAAGAGTGTCCTCTTTGCCCCACAAAAAAGGGGTCAAAAAGCCCCCCTACATTTTGGAGACCATGACAGTGCTTTTCTTACTACGCTTTGCTACCGATCTGCCAAGTTTGAGGTAGATTTGTGCAGAACTGAAAGTTTGTATAGAGCACATACAAACACACATCTGCACCCCACCTCTGTTTTATAGATATAAATTAGGCAGATGGTTTACTGAATGACTGTTGCTGGAAAATCACATTAAAATAGGTTTCAGTTTTGGCAAAATGGGGAGGGGGATAGCAATAGTGAATTGTCTAAATTAAGAGAACTCAAAGAAGTTTGTCCCAGGAATGAACAAAACAGCTGAGAGCTTTTATTGAGGAAGGGACCTGGCTTCTGAAACCTGTGTTTTTGAGCTTTGGGTTTGATCATAGTATGAACTTTGCAGAATCATTAAGTGAAACCACAGAAAAAAAATCTTGTAACATCAGTTTGTAACATTATGGCAAATGCACAAATAAACCAGTTTGCCAGGACCAAATAATTGATTAAGTGATTGGAAGCATTTATTTACTATGGACTTCACAAAGACTATCCTTGCTTTCATGCCTGCATTTTCTTCTTTTTTCCATCCTTGTTTTTTTTTTTTTTTAGATTTGCTATCATCCATTGTAAATTCCTTTATTGCTTGGTGGTAGCCAGAGATATTTTTTTTCTGAGACATGAGAAACAAAATGCTCATTCTTGTTCATGGTTTCCAAGGCCTGGGCTTCTAAGTTAGTGATTACTTCAAATCTAATGACTAGTATTAATTATAACTGTCAGGAGACATGGAGATACCTCCAGTGGATCAAAAACTGTTAATAAACCATGTTCTATTGCTGTCTGCAATTAAATTTAGCCAATTATTTTTGTCTTAAAATCTAAATTTCCCATCCTCTTTATACACACGTGCACACATGCACACACACATGCAGACCAAGTAGATTTTTTGGGTTCTTAAATTCAAAATCTAGTAATAACTTTAAAAAAAGAGTTGGGTGTGAATCGAGAATGAATTGTTTCATTTTATGTGGTGTGTCTGCCGCACTTCTGGCAATGCTTTGGCCACAAGTAATATGTAACATTTCTCACAGTAAATGCAGCACTGCTGATCCTCTGCCTATTCTTTACAAGCAATACCAGGCAGGGAACATTGACATTGCTGGCATCTTTTCTCAGATCTACCTGCTTTACATGATGATGGAATTCAAGAAACCTCCTTCTAGTGACCTCTTTGAAGATATTTTGTAAGTGTTCAGTAATGGCAAGATGCATGCATGTAAAACAGATGCTATTATAAGTAAGAGTTAAGAGCATTGCTTCAATTGTATCACATATGCATCATGCTCACCTCTATGTAGATATCTAGCATAAAGCGTGTCATTTGGCCTCGAGTATAAGGCCAAGTACTTTATGTAGAGTATAAATTTTTATTTTATGTAGAGTATAAAATAATTGCTGATTATGTAATATATACATGTACTGTATTCTCTGGCTTTGCATATACATATATGTAATGATTTTGTGTCATTTATATTTTCTATATAATTATAGCCTTCATCTGTTTGATAGATCTGGTATCTCCAAAGAAACATATATTTATTTTTGTTGAGGTAATGGTTAGAATGCCCCTTTCCCATTACCTAAATGTCATATATGTTAGATTTAGCCAGGGTCTCATCTTTGGAGATATTGTACTATATACTCAATTTAATTATATTTTTATATACAAATGTATCCAGTACTTCCCCTGTCATAATATGAAAGCTGTATGAAGGCAGCTAATAGCAAAAATTTCTTCCTTAATAATATATAGAGAGAGACAGAGATGAATGGCAAACAAATCTTAGAGAGAGAAAGATGCATACATACATACATACATACATACATACATACATACATACATACATACATACATCTTTCTCTCTCTAAGATGTGTTTGCCACTCATTTCTTTTCAAAGTGACTCTGAGTGGTTTACAAATATTAAAATCCAATAAGACATTGAATAATAAATATTCCTAATAGCAGCAATAGATTACATTTAGGAAGATAGGGGGAAGAGAGAGAATGTGCATGGGGGGAAGTAGGGTCTTCTCCTAATCCATCAACCATATTGGATGAACATCCTAAACTTGTCAAATATAGAGAAGTGTTCTATTCATGCCATGTAAACCTTTCCAGAGAAAAGATGAAATTGAAGAAAAGCTGAATGACAAAGAAGACCATGTTGATCTAATTAGCAACAGCCATAAAAAATGGCCCTGTGATTGATGCTCACTCTAGACATCCTGATCAAGCATACTAAAGCCTACTTAACACACCCCTAGAACAAATATATTGGAATACCAGGCAGGAGCAGTAGAAACCTGGTTAATCTGATGATTATCAATTTTTTTTAAAGTGCTTTGATTATTTTAATAGTTAAAAGGAGTAGCATGTATCAAACCTATTGTTTCATACAAATATACCAACACCTCATCACTGAAATGATAGGCAAAATAGATAACATATTCTGAGTTAAATATATTATAGCAGCGCATGTAACTCTCTCTTCAGAGTCATAACTCAGATTTACCAACACATCCTCGCTTTAGTATTTGCTGTCAAGGAGATCAATACTAATCCCCAGATTCTACCCAATGTTACACTGGGCTTCCAAATCTATTTTATTTCAAAATGGATGTATCATGCATCAATGGAACTCCTTTCGTCTAAAGACAGATTAATCCCCAATTACAACTGTGACATCCATAAGTATCCTGTAGCAATAATTGGAGGACCTGACACTGAAATATGTCTTCATGTGGCCATCATTCTGCACATCTACAAGTTTCCTCAGGTAACCATGTATATGGACTACATATACAATCTGGTTAAATATAACATTCCTTTTAGATAAGACTTGGTCCCTTGGAAAAAGTAAAGCATAACTAAAATCAAGTGGCATATTTTTCTTTCAACCCTATTTTGGAATCTATGAAACATACTTGTTAATTACTTTTTAAATTGCATCTGTAATAATATTGGACAGCCTTATGATATTAACAAAAGCTGGAAAGTTCCTAGTGCAACAGATGGTACTGATACATTAACAGAACATACTTAATATCTGAATTTAGCCTTTTTCTGAGTTCACACTTAACCAAATGTCCAGATTTATAAAGCATAGGAAGAGACAAAGAAATATAAGTAAGTTTAAAACTAGCAAAGATTGATTAGTTGTGCACAATTGATCTTAAAGGTTTATGCTTGAAAGTGTTTGAGGAAATCAAATGCCAAATCTAAAAATGTTATTATGAAATGGAACTAAACTTTTTGTGTTGTGCACTATAGTTCTATAAAATCAAAGTTTCTTGTCTCCTTTCTTAACTCTCCTGTATTTTCTATAGTTGATGTATGGCTCTGCTCCAGCAACAAATAAGCACAAAGAGGGTGGTTTCTATCACCAAATGTTTCCAAATATGGATTTTCAATATAAGGGGATTCTTCAGTTACTGAAGCATTTTATGTGGACATGGATTGGGGTCGTGTGTGTGAATAATGACAATGGGGAGAAGTTTGTACAAAATGTGGTTCCCATGTTTGCCAAGAGTGGAATCTGCTTTGACTTCATTGAAAGATTTCCATTAATTTCTTATTCTACTGACATTCTCACTATGGTGAAAGAAGGGATGAAAATGTACAGAATTGTGATGAATAGCACTGTCAATTCAGTGTTAATTCAAGGTGAAATCGATATAATGATAATTTTAAGAATGGTTCCTGCTATGTCAAAATATGAAGAGATACAAGGGAAGAGTAAAATCTGGATTATGACAGCTCAAATGGATTTCACATCTCTTCCCTTTCAGAGATGGGAAGACCTAGATTTTCTCCATGGTGCTCTATCCTTTGCAGTTCATTCAAGAGAGGTCCTAGAGTTTCAGGAATTTCTTCAGATGACAAAACCAAATTTCAACCAAGAAGATGGCTTTATTAGGGTTTTCTGGAAGGAGGCATTTGAATGTGTATTCTCAGACTCCATAGTGGAGGAGAAACACAATTCCATGATGGAAAGTCAACCAATCTGCACCGGGGAGGAGAAGCTAGAGACCCTCCCAGCATCAATTTTTGAAATGGGCATGACTGGCCACAGCTATAGCATCTACAATGCTGTCTATATTTTGGCACAGGCAATACATGTTGTTCATTCAGCCACCTTCAAATACAGAGCAAGGATAGGCAAACTAAGACCCAATGAATTTCTCAAACTTCACCCATGGAAGGTAATGTCTCAATGACCCTGAGAGATGTTCACTATCTATCTAATCATAACAAACTACATATTTAGCTCAATATCATTTTACTTTTGGTCATATGTATTTCCTCTCCAATTAAATAAGATTTCATTTTGAATGTGCATTTGTGGCCACCATGCAATATCCATCCCTTGACTACTAAATTCCTGCTTAATTTTTAGTCCTCCTTTTTCATTCAGAATGTCTTTATATCTTACATTTTTTCCTCATATTGATAATATTAGGATGTATCAATGCTTCCATTGTGGAAAGCCAGACTGGTATTTTCAAATAATGCTGTTTAATTTTAATCCATACTGATAACAATGTATTTCTAATATGTCTATGAAAATAGCTATGTGTCTTATTCTTCCCATACCATAAAAAAGTGTGCCAGCCTAATTGAAAGTCATGTCCTTCTAAAGTTATTAGTCTTTTGTGCCTCAAGTTAATCCATTCTTTTACCCATGTAAGTACCGAGGCCTAATAATACAATTCCAAATCTGGCAACCCAAAGCCTCTTTTTTTTTTTACTCTTGCAACATTTTCAAACCTACTCTTGCTTTATTCCCTAACCAAATATATCTTAATATTATTTTATTTAGTTCTTCAAAATATTTCCCCCCAGTTTTATTGGAATTGTTTGAAATAAATATAATAATCTTAGTAAAATATTCATTTTTATAGTAACTATTATTCCTGTCAACGGCAATTGCAGACTTTTCAATTTCTCCAAATCTAATTTAATTTGTTGCATCAGTTTCATATAATTATCCTCTTTATTTTTATAGTCTGCCTTCAAAAGAGCCGTGATGGCGAACCTATGTCACACGTGCCAGAGGTGGTATGGAGAGCCCTCTCAGTGGGCACATGCACCATCACCAGCTGCTCTTCTGGTTTCTGGTGCACTGGCCATCTGGTCTTTGTGGGCACCAGAGTGCCAGAGAATGCCCCAAAAATCACCCCCAAGGCAGGTCAATTTTGGGTTCTTTTCCAGGCTGTTTTCAGACCAAAAATGGCCTGAAAGTGGCCAAACCCCAGGCCATTTTCCAGGCCATTTCTGGCATGAAAAAATGGCCTGAAAACAGCCCGAAATCACCCCCCCATGTCCAAAATCCAGGCTGTTTTTCAGGCTAAAACCGGCCTGAAAATGGCCCCCAAAACCACCCCAAAACAGGCATGCGCACACCGGCCAGCTGGTCTTCAATTTTCTGGTTCTCCAGCAACTGCACACACACACGCATGCATGCACGTTCCAGTTTGGGCACTCAGTCCTGAAAAGGTTCGCCATCACTGCAATAGAGATATTGGCCCTATCCCTTGTTTAAAATATTTTTTATGGATTTTAGAATTGTTTGTTTACTGATTTTAATTATTCAGTGGCATTTTCCCCATAAGTTTAATTTTAGCAATGTACCATATCCTCATAAATATTGATAAGAAAAGTATTCCTATAAATATCTTTTTCTGTTACATTTCTCATTGGTATGTGTGTGAGGGGAAATTTTCAGAATTGTTCAAGTGACAGTGTGGAAGAATCATCTGGTGAACTTTATTTTCCCTTTTATATCAAACATTTAATAATTATAAGTACACTGGTTTATCTGGAAGTTTAATTCTTTCATAAAAATAGCTCTGAAAACAATATACTGCTAATGAAGATAAATATTTCTTCTTCCTCCTTCTAACTTCCAAAGAGATTAGAAATTAATGTCTGCTTATTTTCATATTTGTCACCAGAATGTTGGGGTGGGGTTATTGTTTTTATATTGGGCTTTTATCCTTTTTATTAAAGTGTAGCATTGCAGGAAAATTCTGCCCACAGCCTAGAGTTTGATCCAGGGGTCATGGTTGACTCAGTCTTCCAACCTTCCAGGATTGGTAAAATGAGGACCCAGATTGTTGAGTGCAATATGCAAATAATGCATACATTGAAAACTGTCTAGAGATTGCTATAAAATGCTAAAATGCTATTGGGAGCTCTACAAAGAGAAAAAAATGATATTCTGAGAGACTTAGACAAAGTATACAAGATGCATACCAATTATGCTAGGCATCATAAGCTCCCAAGGAAAGTACATGTAAGGTTTAGCAAGAAAACTCTGCAAGAGGAGGTGTACAAGAGAACAAGGGCTGAGCCAATGGTCTACAAGGAGAGAGAAGTTCTAACACTAAAACAGATCCCTAGAAGAGTCAGAGATCAATGGAGGAAATATCTCTTCCTGATGTTACAACTGATTAAATACAAGGTGCTGCTACCAGAATTGATCTTAGTCTCTTGGCAAGATAAGAAAATAAGATTGGATAACCTACAGGACCCACGTGAATTTTTTGAGCTACACTTTAATATTAGGGCAGAACAGGAAAGTGAGGAGGAATCAGAAAGTAAAAGCCAGGAAGAATTATCTGGAGAAGAAAAACAAGTAGAACAAGAAAAAAGACTGAGAGCAGGAAAGGAAAGAGAGGAAATCGAAGGAGCAAGAGCAAAGGTACAAAGGGAAGTAAGAAAAACTAGAAAAGAAGCACCGGTATATAAATAAGGACATGGGAGAGGAAATTAGATTACTATCAGTCAGCCTCGAGTTCCCCTTCGGGGTGAAGAGAGGCGGGATATAAATCTAATAAATAAATAAATAAATAAATAAATAAATAAATAAATTGCATCAACAGAGGGATTCAATCAAGTTCATGCGAGGTACTAATATCACTCAATAAAGCCTTAGTAAGACCACTCCTAGAATTCTGCATCGTTTTGGTCACCACACAAAAAAGATGTCTTCGGAAGTTGTGGAAGCTTCATCATTGGAAGCTTTCAATTAGAGACTGGACTGCCATCTGTCAGAAATCGTGTAGGCAGGGTCTCCTATTGGGAGGGTGGGTTGGACTACAAGATTCCTTCCAACTCTGTTAAAGAGCACTCTGGAAGGAGACCACTGCAGACCTGAGGATCCGGATCACTTTTTAATCCGTGGGCTCCAGAGAGAGTGCTGCTTCTGGATCTTCGGCTCACCTGCCGAGCCACAATTTCATTTCTGCATGTTTGGGAAAAGAGGAGGGACCACCTGTTGAATGGCTGCGACTGAATACCTGCACGAAAACAGATGCTCCCCGCGCCCCCGGCAATTCTCAGGAACGCAGAGCCCCATCCCAGGCCGTACTTCCTCCAAGGTGGCGGCAAAGGGGAGCCAGGCTCCTGGTGCCCGTCCCGGCTTCCCCTGGCTTCCTCCGTCCGCTCGTGGGCCGGGACACCAAGCGGCCTAGCCAGCCAGGACCGGGCCTCCAGAAAGCCCTCGAGCCGCCCGCCCGCTCTTCGGCTCTTGGAGCGGGGAAAGGAGAAACGGCGCAGGAAGAGGCATCTCGCAATGCCGGGCGGGCGCCAGGAGGCTTCCTGTTCCTCTTTCGCCCTTGGGACTTGGCGAAGGGCGCCTGGGCTGCTTCGGAGGTCTCGGGAGAGCGCGACGTGGCCCAGGTCTCCCGGCCGCCAGCCAGGCGCGGCTCGAGGGCAGGGGCTTCGCGGCGGGGGAGAGCTCGCCCTGCTGCCTCCTGGGCGACGATGGGCTTCGGGCTGGCGCTCGGCTGCCCCGAGGGCCACAGCGCCCTGCTGCAGCTGCAGGAGTCGGAGGTGCGCCTGCTGGAGGGGCTGCGCAAGTGGATGGGGCAACGGGCCAAGAGCGACCGGGAGTACGCGGCGCTCCTGCACCAGATGCACAGCCTGGCCGGCAAGCAGGAAGGCGGCCGGCAGCCCCGCCTCGGCGGCCAGATCGGCCAGGTAGGCAGCCCCGGGCGGGATCTCGCCTTGCCTCGGCCGGCGCCTTCCCGCTCCGTCGGCTCCGGGCTCGCGCTCACGCGGCCAGAGCAGCATCCGAAATGCCCAGAGCAGGGCGCGGCTCTCGGGTGGCGGCAGGCGGGTTACAAAGAGTAACCGGTGCATTTTGCGCTTCTCCGCTGGAGCTGGGTTTGTCCCGGGGCCTCCGACGGCCACCCTTATCTTTGCAGGGCGGTTTCGGAGAAGTCAGGCAACGTTGCCCCTTCTAAAAGAGCCAGTGGCTCCAGCGTGGAGTCAGGTTGATTGGCGATCAAAACGCATTTTAAAAATCCACACTTGGAGCTGACCTGAGAAGAGAGAGGCCGCTGGTTTGGAGGTCTTTCCGACCATGGCATGTTTCCCTCCCATCAGGGGTCAGTTAAGGGGAGAGTCGGCAGGGCCGCCTTCAGCTGCCTTCTCTTCTGCTTGGTCCAGACTGGTTGCAAAGTGAGGTGCCGTTCTTCAGAAAGATCTTTGTCCAACCAGCCTCTCTAGAGAGCACCCCCTCTGTCCCTCGGGTGGAAATAGGCCATACTTTGCAGGCTTTGGGTCCCCTTCTCTGTTGCAGTGCTGGTGGTCCCTGGTGACGCAAACTGAGGCGCTGAGCCAAGCTCTAGAACGCCACGCGGAAGCCCTGCTGGCTGGACCCCTGAACACGCTGGCCCTGCTCATCCAAGACAAGCAGCAGCTGCACCGGTGCTATGGTGAACAGTGGCAACAAATGAACCAGGATTTCATCCGGGTACAACCATCTGGCTGAGTCCTCTTGGCACCAACAGGATCCCAGGGAAAGGGCCAGGAAGTGTGTTTGTGTGCAGGGAGGGGGGAATCTATCTGGCTGCCAGCCCTTCTGAGCTTTCTTCTTGGCTTTTCCAGACCACCCAACAAGAGCCTGAGCGCCTGAGAGCCCAGTACCGCAGCCACATCCGTGAATGTGCACAGGCAAAGCGCAAATACCAGGAGGCCAACAAAGGTGGGTCCTTTGCCGGGGCAGAATTGGAGCAAAGCCTTTCTCGCTTCACGTCCTGCTTTCTGTCAACACGGCCAACCAGATGTCTCCAAAGGAGCCATCCAAAGGAGTCCCAGTCTTGATGGCTCTTGGAACAGAGACCATGCCAGATGGTAGTAGCGTTTGTCAAGGACCAGACAGGATGGGGCAATTTCTCTAGTCCTGCTTGAACTATTTTGCAGGGCTCCTCTGGTGTTGCTAGACAGGGAGAGTCTTAGCCTGAGGCCCCTGCTCAGTAGATTCTTGCAGGACTCCACATTCTCTTCATTACTGGAGGTGGAATGAATTATATTACCCCCTCAGTGCAGGATAAAATTACATTTCTACCCCAGTCAGATGGAAGGCTGCGAAATCCTATCCTGGTGCTTGGAGACCAGGAATAGGCTCAACCGTAGCAAGACCTCATAAGCTCTGATTTCAAGGGCTTTCTGGCTACAGTGATATAACATCTTAATTCTCAATGTGGTGGCACTTCTCTAGGCCCACCTGATATGTCATTTGGGTGCCTTCTTTGATTCTCGGCTCATCAAGCAGGTGGCTGAGAAGGCCTTTCCACAAACCCATTTTAGAGACCCTTCTCACAATCACTCTGGCACAAATCAACTCAGTTTGGATTACTGCAATGTGCACTAAATGGAACTACCTTTGAAGGCTACTCGGAAGCTACAGCTGGTCCAGAATGTGGCTACCACTCTGCCCATGTAACAACTCTGCTAGTTGTGCTTATTATTGCTGGGCTTCTGGCTGCTTTCAACCAGCCATCCACCACTTGGTAGGCACTCAAAAAGTCCTCCCCGGCTTAGGACCCAACTGCTGCAGGATTGTTTTTGTCCTGAAGTTGGTGTATTTCAGGAGTGAAGAGTTGTTACCTTGATTTATTGGATGTTGCACATGAATAGCATACTGCAGTTCTTCAACATAATCAACGAAGACCACATAATTTAAAAACACACGATCCAAAAGAGCAATATATAAACATACATGCAGAAAGAAAAACTTATCCAGTGAATCATGTCTTTCAGATGGCCTAAGAATAAAATGGGTATTTTGAAAGATGTCCAAGAGGGTGGAGGGGCTGCATGAAGGGAAGCAGCCCGGCCTCTCCAGGCCACCTCCACTGGGTGATGCAGCCAAGCTCCTCTTGCTGACCTAAGCAATGTGCCCTCTCTGCTGCCAAGCCACTCTGGCCTCTTGTACATCTGGCTTGTTCAGCAGGCCTGGGAAAGGGACATGATCTGCTCCCTGAAGATGTTGGATTGTTAATAGAAGTACACTTTGGTTGCCCTTCCCTGATAGAAGATATGCTTTCTGATTTTTTGGTTTGGTACTTTGCTTTTAAAAAAAAAAACTTTAAGGAGGCCCCACTATTTAGAGAAACAGTCATATTTCTGTGCAATATGCTCACTCCATCACGTCCTCCTGATCTCCTCTTTTTCTAATCCAAGTGGGCTTAAATGAATCTTTCTTTGCAGGTGTGTTGCTATGCCTCTCTAGATGTTTAGGTAACCTCTTTTGTACCATTTCCAAATCCAGAATTTTCTTTTTGAGATACAACAATCATAATTGTGGCAGTATTCATGGAATAGCTGCACCATTCATTTGTATAGAGATGTTACATTAAAATTTTAATTTTTCCTCCAGTTGACAGGGCTTTCCATTCTGAATTTGCTCTTTTTATAGTATCCGCATCTCAATTTTTCACTGAACAGAAAATCCCTGTCACCTCTCAGTTAGGGTTATTTTGTTTCTTTGCTTATGCTGAGTTGTGTTTGTTCTTTAGAGCCCATTTCCTCTGGATTTTTAGCAGGGCTCTGCCATCTGCCAGGGTCCCACCTTGGGTCTTGCTGCCCCAGAAACATTGAAAAACCCTTTTCAGGGGGATGAAGCTGCAAGAGTCCATTGATCTGAGTCAGGGAATGGTCTAATCCTACCTTTCACTTCTGTGGCTCTGTCCTCAGGCAAGGAACGTGAGAAGGCCAAGGACAGGTATGTCCGCAGCCTCTGGAAGCTCTACTCCCTGCACAACCAGTACGTGCTGGCCTTGCGAGCTGCGGAGGTGCAGCACACTCTCCACTATAAGCAGATCCTGCCCAGCCTCCTCCAGTCCCTGCATGGCCTTTTTCAGGAGATGGCCCAGATCACGTGAGAGCAGCAGCTGACCCAGATGGGCTTGGGCTGGGCGGGTATTCGGGCTGGGTTGCTCGGTTCCCTTCAGGTGAAACAAAACTAGGTTGCAGAGAGAGAGGGGTAGAGTGGGCATTGTTGGGGTACAGTTAGCAAAGCACTTTTTTCTTACCTCATACCTTAATTCCTTTGGCTTAGTATTTCATACTTGTTGTCTGCACTCTGCATACAGTCCTGCTGACTTCAAAGAAGGATCCGCATGTGCATGTGTGAATGCTGTTCTTTCTATCCATCCTCTTGTGTTTGTTCCAACAGGAAGACAACCCTGCAAGAATATGCCAGCATCACAAGCCTAGTACAGGAGGAGATGGTGGCTGTGCACCAAGCCATGGCCAGGGCCATCGACCGCATCCAGCCAGCCACTGACTATGAAGAGTTCCTCCCTCCTTGCAGGTAGCGTCTGCTGAGGGCTTGTCTCCTGGCTGGCCGGGAGAGTGAGGGGCCAGTGGCTTTTCATTTTCAGGCTGGCTGGGGTCTCTCTCTCCAGGTGTGAGCAGCAGGAGATGCCAGGCATGGTGACCTTTGATAGGAGTTTGCTAGAGGAAGCTGAGATGGAGGTCCTGCAAGAGGGGCAGCTCCAGCTAAATGAACTCACCCTGGAAAGCCTGCAGCACACGTGTGTAGGGGAAGGCGGGGCCCTCTGAGAAGAAGGCAGTCCCTGGGTGGGGTGTGGTCACTGCTAAGGCTGGGGATTGTGGGTGGAGGAAGAGAGATGGGCCTGTCCTGACTGGCTGCCCTGGAAGCTAAGCCTGGGCTCAGAAAGCTCAGCATGGGCTCACAAAGCTCTATATCTGAGATAGGAGACCCCCTTCTCTGCTTTGCAGGTTGACCTCCCTGGAGGAGGAACTAATCAGTGCCACGGAGAGCACTGACACCCATCGCCGGCGTGTCCAGATGCTGGAAACTGAAATCCAAAATGATGAGATGGCAGGAAGCCCAGGAAAATGGTGAGCCTGTGCCACTGAAGCAGGGACTTCCAAATCTTGCCAAATTGCCACTCTGTCACTGTTATCCAAATGGAAGAGGGCAGACCTTGAAGGGTCAGAAGAGAAGGCCAAGCGAGAGCAGCAAGCTCACCTCTGCAAGGCATGCCATTAGGGGCATACCTCTTGGTTTCTTTCTCCCTTGCGAGGTTGTCTGAAACACACCTTGCGGCTCTCCATCCCAGAAGCCAGAAGAGGAGGCAACACCGCAACTCCCTGCCACTCATTCCACGGCTCCAAAGCCTTTCCCAACTCTCCCTTTTCTGTCTGATGTACCCAGCATCACTCCCCGACCCTTATGATGTAGGAAGCATGGGGGGTGGGGGTTCCAAGGTGGTCCTTGAAGGCTACCCACTCATTCCCACATTCTCTTCATGCAGCAGCTGATCTAAGAGAAAAGCTTGTCCTTTGCACAGAGAAGCTTTTGTTTTCCTTTTCTTAATTGCTGTATGGAGGCCCACCCAGAAGAAGCCACATATTGGATGCAAATATGTTTTGTGCCAGAGGTCTCTTACTTCTTGGAGGGCTGAGCGTTCCCTTGATCTTCTGCCTCAGATGTGCTACCCTTGGCAAAGTCTCTTTTTCCATGCTCTGTCCAATGCACCTCTTTCTCTTCTGTAGCATCCTCCTCTTGGGAAGGCAGAAGTCCCTGCATAAAGCTTACCACCTATTCCATCTTGCTCTGGGCACTCAAGAAAAACTCAAGGCCCAAAGGGATTTGCTGCAAAAGAAGCTGGATGAGCTGGGACCCCTGGACCCTCCACCTGTCCCAGATCTGCAGGGTGACAGGCAGTCACCCTCTTCCGGGGTGGGTATAAGCATTGCCCTGCCAAGTCAGAGCAAGACAAAGCATGCCTGCATGGCCCCAGGCTGCTCATTGTTCTGAGAAAGGAGAAAGGGGCACAAGCAACAGGCTTAGTCCAGCCACTCCTTTTTCTCTGCCCTGCCTCTTGGGGGGGGGTTGCTCTTGGGGGGTGGTCAAGATTGATTCTAAGCCTTGGAGGGTGGTCTCTGAAGTAGTGCTGTGCTTGGCTCTCTGGGCTGTTTGCCCCCACTGCCCCCACGAAGTTCACCCTTTGCCCTCCTTCTCTGGCAGGAGCAAGACTCCGAGCGAGATTGGGGCCGAACGCCGCTGGCTTTGGAGGCCCTGAAGCATCACATCTCAGGCATTTTTCGTCCACGTGTCTCTGTGAGTGGCCATCCTCACTTGCTGCTTCTCACTGTCTTCCCTGCCCAGCCGGATTTCCTGGCCAGGCAAAACCAAAACGGTCCCATGTCCCAAACATCTGTTCTTAAAATATGCTAGATGAGGAATGTATAAAACTGGCATGTATTCAGAAGTAGCACAATTTTTCTTACCTTTGTTTTGGAATAAAATAATTAAAAACAACTTACTGCCACCATCCCAAAATTGCAAGTTTAACGTTCTTAAAATACTGTAAGGTGTGAAGGGCAGGATGCTCCGCAAGCAGAGGCTGGGGAAGCTAAAAAAGCGAAATGGGGAGGAGGAGGAGGGTGAAGAAGGAACAAGAAGCAGGAGAGTCCTGAGGTGAGATTAATGCGTCTGTAATTAAAAGAAAAGGAGGATTTCAGTCTGAGCAAAGGCAGAGGAGGGTAGTTAGGTGAATTCTTAACTTGCTGGCTTTTCATAAGGAACTGAAAGTGGCGTAATTGCAGCAATGTCAGTTGGACACAATCTACAGGCATTTCCTATGATCAGAAAAAAGAGGAAACCAGAAGAATTTCAATAGAGGGACAGTGAAGTTGAGCAATCTAAAGCCGAACCAGGCTGAGTTCCTCTCAGAGGAAATGGAGAGCTATAGAAATTGAATAAAAAACTAAAGTAAAATAAAAAGTACTGTATAGCTGTGGCCCCAGCAATGACCCTTTCTGCCTCTTCCAGACAGAAGCCTTGTCTGCAGCTTCCCAGCTGGATCCTCTGGAACTCCCTAGCTGTCACTTCCTGCCCACCCACTATTATTATTATTATTATTTATTAGATTTATACCCCGCCTCTCTTCACCCCTTCCAGGGGAACTCGAGGCGGCACTACCCCCAGTCTTTTGGGTTATTGCTGCTGAAGGGTCAGGAAACCAGGCATAACTTATTTCAAGGGGGATGGGAATGGGCAGTCAGTGGATGAGTGGGTGGCATGGTCTATCTGCTGTTGTGCAAGGACAGGTAGAGCCTCTCTCCAAAGGGAAGGCCCCCTCTATCCCAACCATGCCCAGCCCAGCTTGGCTTTCTGCTTACCCTCTCTGCGTCTCTTGTGCTTCTCTGCCACGTGGAAGTGGATTTTGCCAGCCAGCCTAGTGCAAAGAGGTTAAAACTGCTGCCGGGATGCAGCCTTGGGGTTCTTCTCCCTATTCTCATTTTGGATCCTGGGGATGTTTTTATTAATGTTGTGAGCTGCACAGAGTCCTGCAGGATAGGGCGGCCTACAAATTCAAATAAAATAAAAAATAAAAAAAATAAAATGAACTTCCTGCCCCCACTTGCATGAGTGCCATTGTGTTATCTTTCACACTTACTTAGAAGTGATGTTGATTATGAGTGGTTAACTCATTAGTTACCAAAGATCTTTATGACAGGAGTTATTTCTCTATTAAGTACAGTATGTCAACTCTCTCTCTCTCTCTCTCTCTCTCACACACACACGCATCTGCTGATCAGATAGTCTTCAGTTAAGTGTAAATGGAACTGGCAACTCCATTGCTTAGTGAAGTAATCGTAAAGTGAAAAATCACATGGCTGCACTGATGGTACCTCTGGCAATGGTCATTAAACAAATTGTATCTTAAGCATGGTATTATGTGATTGTGACTTGCAACTTCCTGCTGGCTTCCCCATTAACTTTGCTTGTTGAAAGCTGGCTGTGAATGTTGCAATGGTGATCATGTGACTATGGGATTCTACAACCATTATTACTGTATGCCGGTTACCAAAGCCTGATTACGCAGCTCCAGGCTCACTGCAATAGCACTGCAGCTTTGAGGATTAATGGTAAGTCTCCTTGCCCAGCACTGCTGTAACTGGTCACTCAATGAGTGGTTGCTAAATGAGAATTATCTGTACTGGACGATTGTTCAGCTTGTCCTATTTCTCTTGCATTTCCTTCTCCTCTTCAAAAGCCAGTTGTGCTCTCCTTTTCCCCTTCTGCCTTCTCCAATTGCTTCTTGTTTTCTTGTTTACAGGAAAGGGTTCTGCCCACCATCTCCTGGTACTGGAAACGATTCTTCCCATCCAGGGAGACGAGCGAAGAAAGTGCCTTGAACTTCTGTCTCTTCCACAGCTGCCACCCTCTCTGCCGGAGCTCCCTGAGGTGCAGAAGCCACTTGGGCAGCAGACCTGGTACCATGGTGCCATTCCCCGCGTGGAGGTGCAGAAACTTCTGCAGAACAATGGTGACTTTTTGGTGCGGGAGAGCCAAGGCAAGCAGGAGTACGTCCTCTCAGTGCTGTGGGATGGGCAACCACGACACCTCATCCTGCAGGCTGCTGATGTGAGTGCCTTGGGGGAACAGCAGGGTAGCAATGGGAGGCCCAGGTTCAGCATGCCTTGTGCAAACAAGACATCAAGCATGTTCCATTCACCTTTGCTCATTGGGAACAAGCCTTCTACTCCAGTAGTCACTTCTCTGGCCCTTTCTAAGTAAGATCTTGATTGAGCAGAACAGAGCCCCAAAGAAAGCCTCGAGTTCTCCTTGACTAGGGAAGAGAGGCAGGGTATAAATCAAATAAATAAATAAATAAACAAACGAATGAATGAATGAATGAATGAATGAATGAATCCAAAATGTTGTGCATGAGATTGCCAGTGAACACAACAAAGCTGGGTTTCAGTGCTGCCCTTTGACATATCAGAGCACCTATACAGAATTTGGCAGGTGGTGGGTGTGAAGGCTGATGCGAGTGGAGTGGATTGGCAAGGAGTAGATAGCATCTGCCTGGAAGCTCCCTGGGTTGGAGTTCTGGTCAAAGAAATTTGAGCCACTTGCTTGAACTCTGGTGTATTCTAGAAGAAAGCTGTTTGTGCAAAGGATGGTGTATTGTAAGGACCTCAGCTATCTTCTTAGGAAAGCATGACTCTAGAAAACAAATGGTATTTCAAAAGGAACTTTTATTGAGAGAAGTTATTGCAGCAGAAGTCACGCGGAGTCTGAAGATTCCCACGGGAAGCGTTAAACTAGTTTCCCCTGTTTAGCCCCCACCCAATGCCCTATGTTCACCAGTAGCCAATATGATGCCGTAGAGGCGGGATGGGGTGCCGCAGCCTTGGGCAACAGGCTGGAACCAGCTGGGAGGGAATCTATCCTGGCCCAGTCCCCCTCCCTAATTCCCTTGTGGTGACAGCAAAAGCCAAAGCCAAGAAGTATTCCCCCTCCCTCTCGGAAAGGCAGTGTTCCAGCAGGAATCCGACACCTATTCTCTACATTGTGAATTTTAGCTGGATATGATCTTGGGCCAGCTGTGTATTGTGACCTTGTATACATGTATTGATAAACCCACAATTCTTGGCCCTCTTCAGGAATGAAGTTAGCAGGAGGGAAATTCTTTGTAAGAGGTCTAGTGTGGAATAAAGTTCTGCCACCAGTTGGCTTGGGAGGCTGTGGGTTGGTATGAGAATCCTATTTCTTTTAGAAAAATGTAGAAGAAGCAACGGCATAGAGGGGAAGTGACTTTCCCCACAAACTGGTCCTCCAAAGTAGTGGCAGGGTGCTCTTCCCCCCAGAATCTGTACCGCTTGGAGAGTGAGGCTTTCCCTACCATTCCGCTGCTGATTGACCATTTCCTGAAGTCCAGGCAGCCCATCATGAAGAAAAATGGCATTGTGCTGATCAAGCCCATCTCCAAGGTAGGAGCCCAATGGTGGTGGTGGTGATGTGCTGGAGAGTGCCTTGGGGCAAAATAATGGACTGCTCTTATTTATTTATTTATTTATTTATTTGATTTATATCCCGCCTCTCTTCCCCAATGGGGAACTCCAACAGGACAAGTGGGTGTTGGACCATGAAGACATTGTGCTGGGGCAGCGTATTGGGCAGGTGAGTGAGGTTTCAGCAGGAATGGAGGAAGCACCTGGCTGATTGGTTGTGCCTTCATCCATGCCCAGAATTTTCCTTTTAGACCAATAGCTTATTTCACAAACTTCAGTCCCCCTCTTTGAAAAGGAAGTTGTCTGCTTCTGGATGTGCTCCTTGTCCAGTCTTTCACCAAAAGACACATGGTCAACAGATGCTGCTCTGGACGCCCCAGGGCTGTGGGTTCATTGCTGCACAAGTTCACCCTGCAATTTTGTTGACTTTTGCATTCTTTTCCTTTGAGTTCCTAATTCTAAGCCTTTAGGGATGGACCCAACTCTGGAACCACCCCCTTTGTTTCTCTGGAAGTTCCCCCCCACCCACTTTACAAAGGAGCTGAAAGACCTTTTCGTGGATTAGGGGAAGGGCTTATTTAGCCGATAGTTCTGCATGGAAGCTGGTTTTAAATAATAATATGATCTGTTCTATTCCAGGGTATTGATTAAAATCAGAGGTGATATTCAGCCAGTTCTGAAAGGTTTGGGAGAACCGGAAGTGATAATTTTGATTGGTTAGAACTGCCAAATACTACCTCTGATTGGCCCCTCCCCTCCCCACCCCTCCCAGGAGTCTCCACGCGCCCCTATTTGGCTGCCAGGAGGCTTCAGGGTG
>JANHGC010006805.1:23546-34908 GCA_027560395.1 Boaedon fuliginosus | reverse complement strand
AGGTCAAGAAGTACCAGGATAGAGGAAACTCCCCTATCCCGAGCACGCCAGAGATCATCCACTAGTGCGACCAATGCCATCTCAGTGCTGTACCCGGGCCTGAAGCCAGACTTCCAAGGATCTAGATAATCAGCTGGTGGCACATCTGGGGGCAGAGCCAGGAACATAATTTTAAAACATCTCCTTTTAAAACATCTGCAAGAACAAAACCATATCCTTCTAAAGAATATGCAATTCCCAGCCAATCTTCTGTGTAAGACCATGTTCTTAGCACCACCACCATTGTCACCTCCCAAAACATAAGAGTAGTATTCATTAGGGAAACATCTCTTCAATGAAGTCCTTCCTAGACTTCATTTTAACTCTGCAGGTATTTCCTCCATGATGTTGCTGTGTCATGCTCTTGTATTACTCAATGAGGTGGAAGGGGCAGATCTCTTATGTTGGAACTGGTTTGTGTCTGAAT
This sequence comes from Boaedon fuliginosus, assembly GCA_027560395.1. Taxonomy (NCBI): domain Eukaryota; kingdom Metazoa; phylum Chordata; class Lepidosauria; order Squamata; family Lamprophiidae; genus Boaedon; species Boaedon fuliginosus. The sequence continues at coordinate 34,442 of JANHGC010006805.1, read as the reverse complement.
GCTACAGTGGATTGTAAGCTTATTAAGGGAGTGTAGGAACTCAGCTCTTTTCCTTCCATCCGTGTTCCCTCCCCTCAGACCCCTCCTTTTAGGGATCTTTCTCCCTTGGGTTCCCCTCCACCCCACCCCAATTGGGGTTAAAAATAACCCTTTGAGAGAAAAGATCTCCCCCCCCCCAGCAATTTGGGAGATGAAAAACATGCTGTATCAGCATTTGGCAAGAAGCTTTTTCTCATGCTGCTGTAACGTCTGGTTCAGTGCCAAGAGTATTTTCCTGGTTTTCCTACCAGCTCTCATTCCATGTGATGAGAGAATTTGCTTTTGAAAATCTTCCTAAGGGGAAGAATAAAAAAAAAATTGGAGAACTTTCCATGAGTGAAACAATGTGCTCTTCTGCTTATATTCCTACAAAGTGACCAAGGGGGTCTATGTTGATATGATATCACTGCACCATCATCATGCTGGGCTCTGGCTCCCTTGACCTATTCAATCCCCATATATTTCTTGCAGTGTTACCCTCGCTTGAGAAAACTCTGGGACAATATCTTATTTCCCCTGGAGAAATTCTGAAAATTCACTTGTCCCCGTCTACAAGTTCGAACAGGAATTTGAAAGATCCGTCTGTGCCCAGCTTTGATCTGATTTTTCCTCTTGGGCCATTTGGGGAACACCCAGATTCGTTCCTCATCTTTGAAATGAGAAATGGCTTTAATTGGAAAAAGTTTACTATTTTAGTCTGAATTGTGAGAATGCCATGTCTGTTTGCGACTGGGAAGGGGGAGAGAAAAAAATCACTGGGTATCAATCTTATTTATTTTATTTTTGCAGTTGGGCTGTTGCTTTATTCAGGCCAGGTCAGTCATTTGAGAAAAAGCACTTTCTGGTATGTTATTTATTATTTATTATTTATTTGATTTATACCCCCCTCTCTTCCCCAGTCAAGGGGGAAATCAGTAATTAGTACCTCATCCCTGTTGACAACAGTACATCTCTCTTATACTGGTAGTATTGCCCATCCGTGAGATACCAGAGGTAAGCGAGGTGAGCCACAAATGAGTCAACCGTTTTGTAAGGGGGGAAAAAATGTTGTAAACCAAATATTCCTAGTCTCCAATTTCTCTCTTCAGCCTCCAGGTCCTCCATGTTTGCGTTCTTCATTGACGCAAAAAAGCATTTTAGCTGTAATGAACGCCCACGAGTAAAAAGAAAGACGGTCCCAGCAAGAAACAAGTTATCACAATGCAGTTTATTTGCAATTTCAAGCCTGAAGTTATGGAGAACAATAGACTGAGTAAAAGAAGCCAAACGGTTGCTAATTTATTTACAATAAGCATTTGCGGACACTTACAAAATAAGCCATACAAACTATTATGCATTTTTAAAATGTTCTTCATCAATTGGGAAATTTATTTAATGGGTTTTTAAAAAATCATCTTTCAGCAGGGGAGGGCGGGATCAACCAAAAGAATACTAAAATTATTTTTCTGTGGTTGATGAACCCATATATACTATGCTTCTTCGCACAGAACAAAAAAAAAGCATCCTTTAAAAACATGGCTGACCTAAGCACTTGTCTTCTAATTCCCTATTAAACAATGTGTTGTTTTGACTGTGTATATTCCTCGGGGTGTTGGAAGCGGCCTGCCTACTATTACAACTGAATTATTACACATGGGTTCTTTGTTTTCTGTTGGCAGCTACTGTATATTGTTTTAATCAGCCCATCCATTAAATTGCCCTTTCCATTCTCAAATGCCATCCTAGCAGAAGGCTATCACGTTTTTAAATGCTCTGGAAAACCAAAAATATATCAAGCAACATACCAAATGGAGCAATGGGGCTTAAGTGGGGAAAATGCAGGCCCTGATGATGCAGACCAGTTTGAGTTACACTTTCCTCCTGCTTTCAATGGGGTTTAAGAGGATATAATTAGATTGCATTCATCTGCTGGTGCAAAGCACTGGATAAAAAAAAAAGCAGCATAAGAAATCGCAGAAATGTGAAAATGGAAGCAAAATTATGACCATAAAATGAATGTCAATGCTGGAAACAATTCAGTAATTATTTTAGTGCTTAAAAACAACCGAAACAAAAGGTAAGCATTTCCCCCATCCTGTTGATTTTAAATATGGAGAGTGAACTGAGTACTTAATCTCCCACTGAAATCAGCAGGGTGTTAAAAAAAATGTTTTATGTGGCCAGATTCTGTTCCTAAAGTTTTGCACTATAACAATTAGGTAGGGAAAGGGGTTCCTTACTCAGCTTGGCTTTTTGGTTTGTTTGCTTTTGACTAAAATCAGCCTTCACCAGATTCCAGATTTTCTGATTTAAAACTTGTTTGCCAATTCATGGGGGGGGGGGGCAGGAAGTTGGACTAGATGAACTACAAGATTCTTTCCAATTCTGTTAATCTGTCTGAATTCCTATCAGAAAAAGGCATCGTCATCCTTTTGAAAGAGAGTAAGGGAGGAAACCATAATTTCTGCCCAATGCGAAGGGCGCTTTGATTCATTCAGCCTGTAGGAAATGTGGCACTTCTTTTCTGAAGTCAGAATTGTAATAATAGAGAGAGGAAAATCAGAGACGCCTCGACAGCCACAAGTCACATTGGTTGGGAAAGGGACTTGCAACACCGACACTGCCTGGCGAAGGGGTGACCCGAGCTATTTCTCACGACAAACGGCCAATACCTGCTCAGAGGTGTTCATTCAGGAGACAAGGGACAATGTCTGTTCATCTTAAAATTCTCAGGAGAAAAAAAGAAGAAGAAGAAGGATGACTAGCTGGGGGACTTGTGCTGATGCTGGCGCTTAGAAGCTTTTTTTCAGAATCAATTTGCAACGTGTTATTTATTTTTATCTGACCATTTTTCGGCTGGATGATGAGGTTGTGGTTGAGACGTATTTCATGCTGGAAGAGCCTCCTCCACCTCCAACCCCTATTCCCCCACCATAGCTTCCAGTGCTGTAACTGCTCCCTCCAGTAGTAACCCCACTGCTTATACCAAAGCCGCCAGCACCAGCCCCTCCCATTGTCAGGCCCAGGCTGCCTCCGGCACCACTGCCTCCCCCTCCTCCACCCGCTCCCAGGCCAAATCCTCCACTGCTCACACGACCGCCTCCGCTCATGGTAGATGAGCTGCTGATCACCGCTGCAAGAAAAACACAGGTGCGTTACTGGACTTTCTTCCAACCACTGGCTTGTAGCCCATACGAAGTAATAGATGACCATCATACACAGTCTTGGGGACTATGAGGGCATATCCAAGTCATTCTCATATTCTGGGATGCTGATTCCCCTGCTATAGCCCCCGCCCTGAAATTATCAAACAAACTCCCATCCAAATTCTAACGAGGTACGATCCTGCTTAAGCTTTTTAAGGTTACAGGTGCTGCTGCCACCTATTGAACTATGAGTAGCATTGTTGCCAAATCGCTCCCTCAAATTTCCCATCTAGCACGGGGCTCCGTTCTAAATAAAATTTCGAGGGATATCTCTTGTAGTGCTCATAGAGGACGGCCTTGGAGAAGAAATGGAAGATCTACTACCAAGACAATGATCAGATAAGCAAGATTTTAGCCCAAGCAAGGAAAGTGGCTTATGAAAACACTTCAGCCAGCCCCCCACCCCCACCCCACTGCCCAATTTTAATTCACATGAAGGTAAAAGAGGGAGAAAGGGGAGCACATCCAGACTTGCAAGATTCTGCTACTATAGCTCTTTTAATAAAGTAGCTTTCAACATTGTGTCTGTTTCTTCATCTGTTCTTGTCAGCCTTGCGAGGAAAACTAGATAGAAATCAATAACCAGACAAGCTAATTCTACTTTATTGCAAAATTTCATTGACAGAATTTTGCAAGTCTGGAAGTTCAATCTTCCCTCCCTGCCCCACTCGTGCCATGCACACTATCCAGCTGCCGCTATATCTGACCATTCCCTTCACAGTGTCTCTTCACCCAGTCAATCAGAAGAGATGGAAGGGACCTTGGAGGTCTTCTAGTCCACCCCCCTGCTCAAGCAAAAGACCCTATATCCATCAGAGAAAGGTGGATGTCCAGTCTATTCTTAAAAACTTCCAGTGATGAAGCACGCACAATTTCTGAAGGCAAGCTGTTCCACTGGTTAATCGTTCTCACTGTTAAGAAGTTTCTCCTTAATTCCAGGTTGTTTCTCTCCTTGATTAGTTTCCATCCATTGTTTTTTGTCTTGCCTTCTGGTGCTTTGGAAAATAAATTGACCCCCTCTTCTTTGTGGCAGCCCCTTAAATATTGGAATACTGCTATCATATCACCCCTAGTCCTTTTCTCTAGACTTGCCATACTTCATTCCTGCAACTCTTCTACATATGTTTTAGTCTTCAGGCCCTTAATCATCTTTGTTGCTCATCTCCCAAGGTCTTACTCATATGCCATTGCAGATTTACCTCATAAGGCTAATTCCTTCTTCTATTTAGCAAATCGATTGTTTTTGTTTCAGTTTGAATTGATCACAATTTAAGCCATTTGAATCACTTTTAATCTAAACTATTATTTTCATCAATAGTATAAAATAGGATAGGCACACACACACACACACACACACACACACACACAGAGTATAGTATTTCTTATTTGATCCTCTTGTCAGTGATAGAGAGTATTTTTTGAGATTCCTAAATTATTCAGTGTTAATATTAAACAATAAAGTCTATGCAAACAAGTGTGTTGTCATGGGCTTTCATGGCTAATTAGCATAAATAAAATACTTACACATGCTGACAGGGGCAGAGAGTTCTCCAGACATCCTATAGGCAAGAAAGAAGAAACAGTGTATATATAAGTCAATTACCTTTATCATGTGTAGCTCATAACCTATAAGGCCCTGTCCTTGCAAATAAAGATCTTGGGGAAAGTATCAAATGAAAATGAGGAACAACCTGTCACTTCAAATTCTCCATCAGATGGGTGACAAAATAAAGGAAAACATGCTTTATTTCCCCCCTCTCCAACAGACACACACACACACACACACACACACACACACACACACACACAGAGAGAGAGACACTTCTTTCCTTGCATTGTCTAGATAGGAATTTAGGAAGTGGAATATTGATGTATTTGATAAATTCTTGTGGAAGTTAAGCTCACTGAGGGACTATGTCTGCTGCATTTATTCTCTCCTGCTTTTGGACTATATAGCAAAACTGCCTTAAATAGCTTGCTACTCCTAGAGACTCCCAGCACTTGACATATTTTCTTCATGGACTGGCTCCTGCCATCTTTTTAGCTATTATTCAACCAGACCTTTCCATTTAATGTTTGACTGGACTACTGAAACGAAGAATCCACATCAGACCAGTTCAAACTAATCACATTATGGATTAGTGCCACCAGTGAACAAAGCTGTAGAGTTATACTTTCCTTATGAAAAGCATAAAACAGAGATTTTGCATATGCCACTACAGATAGGTGAGTTCAAAAGAATGCCCAGGATTGGGTGCTCTGCAACTAGAGAGAAATCTTTTAAGTTAAGAATCTATTTCTGAGAAAAAAAGTCACTGGATTCAGACTGAATGGAAAAAAAGGAAAATAAATTGGCCTTGATGGGCTGGTGCTCTTTGGTGTAATTGATTCTATCCCTGCCAACCAAAGGAAGTTTACAGTTTCTCTGCCTTTCCTTCCTGATAGAAAAGGCAGCAATTGTATTAAACAAATTAAAATGGGGGGGGGATTCCTAGGGAAACTTGTGAGGATTAAACAATTTACATCCCTTTATAAGGGATTGCGCAAGAGACAAGGCAGCTGCACAACATTGATGCACCATCTGAAGCACATCCCTGAGCTTGGAGGGGTCACATAAAGGGATTAGGATTCGGGAGGAGGCTGAAACAGGTTGCACAGTAGACTTTTCAGCCGGCTTGCAGTGGTTCGCCCCTCCCTCAGGGGATCCTGCTCTCCAAGTATGAGCAGAACAAATTCCTATAGCTGCCTGTCTACTGCAGACTTTACTGGAAAGGCGGCGGGGGGGGGGGGAGAGGAGTCTGCCCCTCTCTTGCTGGTAGAACTTACATTTCAGCCCTGAGGAAGCAACTGGCCGCAAAATGGCAGTGTCTGCTATGTGGCTGAACCAGGAACCCACAAGAAAGCATTTTGTGACTGTGTTGCCACACAGATGGTGAAACTTCTCTACCATCTTCTCATGGAACGCAAAATTTGTATTCTGTACCCAATTAGCATTTTGCTGTCAGGAGCAGCTCAGCTGCCTTGATGGAACTGCCTTAAGAGCACCCTCCTGAGGCCAGAGTGCTCATCTGCTTTGTACAAAAACATTGTGAGGGAAGATAATCCTGACCCTTATTGCCTTTCAGGTTTATCTAGATGGCAACAGGAATCCAGCATAGCATTTGCTTTTCTTCAGGGTCAGAAATTATCCAGGGTTAAGTACATGAGCAAATGTTGCTAAAATTGTTGGTGTGCCTCTGCGTATATATAGATTATCCATTTTTTATATCTGTATAACTATTAGGAATTATTTCACCCCAAGAATAAAATACAGTTAGTTCAAGGGTTATTACAGCATAAGGTTTTTCCAATGTACTGAATCAGACAGTGGCCTGAAGGAAGCCTCAGAAACAAACTGCACCAACACACATAAGCCAGAGACTATAGGAGTTCTTCAGACAGATGCATTCCCTAGTAATTCTTTTTTTTTTCCTGGTCCATAACTCAGTAATTTTAGATCCTGGACTATTAGTGCAGGTAAGTAACACTAAACCATTGTCTTTAATATCTAAAAATACTCCTTGCTCCTTCCTCTTTCAGGTTGCCATACTCCATGCTCCGCTATGAGGGGCAGCTATGAGGTTGGACACAATGAGCCCTGATCTCCATTCTTGTGGGCACCAGAGTTGATTTATGGTTTCCAGAACTAACTGCAGCTATATCTTAGGGATACGGAAAAGTACAATGCGGTTTGGCCACCCCTCCTCCAGTAGCTGACAGAAGTCTGGCAATGGGTCTTATAAGTAATGCCTACCCTGGGTTTTCTTGTTCAACAAAATTCAAGGTACTGCTGCAACTGACACCAAGTACCAAAATCCAGCCCACCATTGAAATTCCCAGAATGCCATGGAACCACGCTATCTCAGAGGCATGAAAAAATGAACAACACAGCCTCTGCCCTGACATTGGTGGGAGCACAAAGTCAATTAAGCATCAACAAATGAAATCACCACAAGAGGTCACTTTGCCCAGTTGCTTGCTAGCAAGTCCTTCTCATATCGTGCTTCAAAGCACTGGTTAAGTAGTGGAGGACAAAATGAAAACTAGGAGCTCTTCATATTTAAAAACAGGTTTTTCTTATAAGGTTAATAGAAGCTAATGTCCTTTCAGAAAAGTCTTTCTTTTTTCCCATTGCCCTGCCTCTTGGTCCCAACAGGGAACGAATACGGATTAAGTTAGAAGGGATTTGGATGTCTTCTAATCCAACTCCTCCCTTCTTGAGCACAAGATCCAAAACCATTCCAGACAAATGCCTGTCCAATCTCTTCTTAAAAACTTTCAGTGTTGAAGAACCCACAACTTCTGAAGGCAAGCCATTCCATTGATTTTTCTCACTGTCAGGAAAGTTCTCCTTAGTTCTAGGTTCGATTTCTCTTTGATAAGTTTCCATCAATTCCATTCTTATCTTGCCCTCAGGTGCTTTGGAAAATAGATTGTCACCATCTTCTTTGTGACAACCTTTCATATATTGAAAAACTGCTATCATGACACCCCAGTCCTTCTCTTTGTTAAGACTGGACATACCCAGTTCCTGCAACCATTTATCATATGATTTAGCCTCCAGACCCTTAATCATCTTTGTGGCTCTTCTGTGGACTCCTCTAACATCTTTTTTGTATTGTGGTGATGCAGCTGCTATCTTTCTTTTGAAAGGATGAGAGATCTTTTCTTGGTCTAAACAGGATGGCTTTTGAGCCTTACCCAGATATCTTGGGCATGTCTTGCAAACTCTTGGTGCAGTACAAATTATGTAGATGCCCTCCATCATTTCTAACTATCTTCTACTTCCCCTTTGAATAAAAGCTCATTGATTTGAGTAGGCTGGGAAAAAGATTGGTAAAGCCATAGATGATCTTCTAAAGAAGAACAGAGTAGCTGTCATATCTTCCTCCACCTCCATAATCACTGGATTGAAGACAACACAACTCTTGGTCTGGCAGTTTAGGACAGCTTTTCCCAATCTGGTGTAGACCAATCCAAGCCCTAGGAAATTAAAATATGTACAACGCATCTGAAGGGCATTAAATGGTAGGAGACTAAGTTATGGTACGGACCAAGGCAGCTAACTTGGAAGGAAATATGTCAAACATAAGGGAAGTTACTTTAGGGGTAAATGTATTGGATTTTGGATTGCAAAGTGGTGAAATCTTAAAATGTAGAGATATTCCAGAAAGACAACCAGATTTAATTTCTAGCACCCATTTTATGTAGAATACAAGCCTAAGGCATATTTATTTTGTTTGATATTTCTTGAGGAACATACTTGAGGAAAGATTGCTTCTATATCTGTGCAGTATTTTCTCTTCTGATTTTTCACCACTAATTAAAATATCAGGGGTGAAGGATAATTTTATGTGTCTCTCTCCAAGTCAGCAACCAATTCTTACTATGAATAATGACTAAGCAGTATTATGGTAGACATAACAATTGCAATTAATTCCAGATTGTAAAGAAAACATAATTTTAGTTATTTACTTGCAACTATACAAGCATACATTATTTATTTACATTCTTAAAAGCCTACCTCATTTCCAGTTAATGTTAATGAAAATTATGGATATGTGGAAATGTTTCCTGCTATACTGAATATATTGAACAGCATGTAGTGCTTCCTAAATATCCACAATGAACATTCAGACATTTCAACATTGTTGGAAATGTGCCATACAAATGTTAAAATTTGCATGCAGATACACACACACACACACACACACACAAACAACTGCCACATTCTAAACTTCCTACTGACAACTTGAGAATCACTTTTATTTATTGGCTAAATATACCATAACATATACTCTAGATTTTGGGATAAAGCTAGACATCATGTTTAGGGAGACAACATATTTAGGGGCAGAAAGAGAAAAATCATTTTAGCTACAAAATATTTGATATCACTTTTCATTGATAGGACTCTTGTTGTTTCCAATGAAATGTTTTGTTATTGCTGAGTTTGGGGAAAATGTCCTCTATATAATGTCCAAGTCTCCTTGGAGCCCTTTGGAACTTTATCCTATGCATTGAATTGTGCTAGGCAAAAGGAAACTGAAAGAGAGAGGAAGAGGAAGAAGAAAAAACTGCTCAAAACTGAATAAACTAAGGAGCAGACCCAGGGACAGGATGGTTGAAGAAAGGCGGCCTTTTAAGAAGGATGAACTAAATGCAATTTTCTCTCATTTGGCTTCCTCCAAATGTACTACTTGTCTCTGATTGGAAATTCCGGGAATTTCTTAAGAAAACAATCAGTGGAAGAAGCTTGCAGAGCTGTGAAAAGGGAATCAATAGAAAAACATACAGGCTCCAAACCTACAATAAGATCTTTGTTACAGGCTGAAAAAGAATGATAGACAAACAAAAAAATTTAATTGTGAAGCTAGTGGATGTACAGGCTGTATTTCATACACAGTTATAGAAAAAGAAGAATTGTGACAGGTATCTGTTTGTATATTCTTATGCTTAAGGTTGGGTAAAATTAACACACAAGAAACATGCAAATAGGTATTTTCACTCAGAGACGCGATACATTGCAAGATGGCACCCACCTGACTTCTTCGCCTTCTAGCAGTGTGCGGTATGTAGCAATCTCAATATCCAGAGCCAGTTTGACGTTCATCAGCTCCTGATAATCCCGCAGGAGACGCGCCAGGTCATCCTTTGCCTTTTGCAGAGCCAATTGCAGGTCGCTCAATTTCACTCGGGCATCTTTCAGGGCCGACTCCCCATGCTGTTCGGCTTCAGCAATTGCGTTTTGAAGATTGGAAACCTGTATACATTCGTATATTAATTAGGTTCAAATTTCATGATCCGTATGTGTCATAGCATGCGTGACTTTGTGAAGTATTAAATATAGATGTTTTAAGAATCCATAGGTAAGAGTCAGCACTTTGCCTCTCATTTCTGTTATAGCAGCAGACAGCTAAGCATTTACAAGAGGATTGTAAACAGGATCACATTATTGTACACTGGCTTTTATTCGGACCTCAGAGCTTCAAAAAAAAATCAGCATTTAATTGCCCCAATTACTCTTCAAATTCCTACCTCAACAAGGATATTGATAAAATAATGTCTTATTAAATTGATGGGGCGAACAGATTCAACAGGACTCATGCATCTTTCAGTGGACAAGTTCAAAATCTGGTTGAAAGGCCACTGGGCAAATTCAATTTCAGCAAAATGAATTTCAACAAAATATGTAACTCAAGGGATCCCTCTGTGAGTTGTAATACTGGCATTCCTTGACTTATGACCACAATTGAGCCTAAAATTTATGTTGTTAAATGAGACACTTGTTAAGTGAGTTTTCCCCATTTTACATCCTTTCTTGCCATAGTTGTTAAGTGAATCACTGCCATTGATAAGATAATAACACAGTTGTTAAGTGACTCTAGCTTCCCCATTGATTTTGGTTGCAACATGTCCTTGGGATACAGCAATGGTCATAAGTATGAGTCAGTTGCCAAGCATCTGAATCAGGGGTGGATTCCTACCGGCTCGCTGGTTACCCGCTTCGTGGGCGCGCTTTCCAAACGGCTGTCAAAAGCGCGCTGCACACGATCGACTGAGAAATCTTGGTGCAGTTCTGCAAGCACTCTGACAGAACAACTGCACGGTGGCGCCGCGCAGCTGTTCTGTC
>JANHGC010006805.1:0-14103 GCA_027560395.1 Boaedon fuliginosus | reverse complement strand
ATGTTTTTGTTTGTTTCTGTTTGTGTGTTTTAAATAATAATTTTTTTTATAAATAATAAAAAAAAAGAAAAGAAAATGTATGATAAGAGATAAATAGAGATTGATAAAGTTGAATAGATTAATAGAATTTCAGCTAGTACTACTAGGAATTTTCAAAAAAGGAATTTGGTATTTTGTTTATGATAATTAAAAAATGAATTGTAAAACTGAAAAATTGAACAAAAGAATTGAAAATGTATAAACAAAATGTGTGATGTTTTAGAAAAATGCAATGAACTGAGAATATATTAAGAATATATTGGAATTAAGAATTAAACATATAGATAAAATTGAGATATACATAGAAATGTAATTTAGAATAATTATAAAATTAAGAGGATCAGTGATGGTTGTTGGAATAGATAAAGGGGTATGAGAAAACTCTTAAATGAAATCTATAAAAGGAAAATATTAATGTCAATTTATTTTCTGAAATGAGTCATTTTATGTTATTTTAAGAAGAAATTAAAGTTTAAACAGTGATAGATATGAGGAAATAATAACTATCAATGAGAATGTAATATGAATGTAATTAATTTGTTAATTTGTGTTAAGATAAACAGAGAAAGATTATATTAAATGATGGTTAGTCAAATAGTTAAATATTTTGATTTTGATTGTTAAAAAATATTATAAGAAGTGGAGATGTGAATAATGATGAAGCATGGTAAAATGGCATGGTAGAATGCCCCAATGGCGTACTCCAAACAATGGTTAAATGTATCCTAGTGGATGCAGAAATTAGCAATGCTTATTTGAGAGAAGCAATATTGTTTGCTAATTATACTTTAAATAGATTAGCGTCCAGGGTAGCTAAACAGACCCCATACCAAATTGTTTATGGCAAAAACCAAACCTGGCTCATTTGCATATATTCAGATCATTTGCTAATGTAAACATCCCAAAGCAACAAAGACATAAGGGAGACAAAGTATCTAGGAGATTGAGATTCATAGGATATGAGCCAAGATCTAAAGCTTATAGATTCTTAGATAGTAACACCTATTTTCTATTTCTTCTGTATTTTATTTTAAACCTTCTGTAAGCATATATTATTATTCCCCTCTCTGGCTTATTTATTACTTTAGTTACAGTCAGGCCATATATCATCTTAATTAGCCATTCTCTTTAATCTCTCTTCCTGTTCAAGATAGTCAGTGTCCATATTATAATTCCACTCCCAATCTTCTTATCTTCGTCTATATCCTGGTATCACTGTCCTTCCTGCAGGTCCAGTAGATTCCTTCTCCCTCTTTGTTGATCTTCTGCTTGCCCTTTTATATAGTCTGCTTGGTATTCCAAGTTCATTCGGACCTCCCTCTCTGACATCAGTTCAGTCTTGTCGCCTGCAATCCAATCTTTCTTTGTTGTATCCAGGATGTTGTCCTCTATTTTCTTCACCATCTCCTCCTCCTTCTTAGACTCCATTATTGGTAAGTCCTTTCTCCCTTCTTGGAAACATTTTATTTGCTGTACTGAAACTTCTGACTATGCACCAGCTCATCTGTTTGCTCCTTTCTCTTTGTTATTAATTCCATCATGTCGTAGTCAGTCCCATTTTCCCCAATAAAGTTTAAAGTATTTGAAGCATTATTTCCCATACCATTTATCAAATCAATCATTTTTAAACAGGCAACAGACATACTCGAGGGTAGAAATTATCTTATCACATAGTTCACTCATTTTTGGGGTTTTCAAGGTCCAATCATCTCTGTTTAAAACATAAGATAAACAATCTCCATCTTCTTCTCCCAGCTCCTTCCTGCCAACCTGAGGTTTTCACCTTCTGAGAGTGTTTAATATTTATTTCTCTTTTTCTGTTATTGTTCTCTTTTAGAGTAGTCCACTGCTTAAATCAGCACTTTACTGTTCCTTTACTGTTATATATTTCTAGTTGTTATTATTCAAAGGGAAAGTTCTTCTCACCCTTCAATGAGCTCTGTCGGCTCTTCCCTTCCTCCTGCACAATCTTAGCTCAGGTTGCTTCTGACTTTGAGGCAGCCATTGTTAAATGATCTCTGCTTGATCCAGTCTTTGGCATAGGGGTTTCCCTGGTCTGGCAGGAAAGATGCAGTTCTCAACCTACCAGGTGGTTCCTCTCTTCTTCACTGATCCTCCCAGTCAGCTATGGCTCCATATGGAGCCCTCCAATGGGCAAGCCTGGGCCAGGGGCCATGGTGATCGCGGTCCCTGCCTCCAGTATTGCCGGAAGTCCCGCTCTTCTCCCAGCAACTCAATGATTTGTGGACTTTGGTTCCCAGAATTTCTTAGCCAGCAAGGAATAGGTAACCTGAAACTGAATCTTCATATTATCCTCAAAAGGCAAGAAAAGTATTGAACCTACTGCTACTTCCTTAAAGTTAATATAAATAATTGGCTGAGTTCCTTGGGGATCTAAACAAAAAACAATTTCTTCAAACCAACCCCACTGACCCTCATGACTCTATGCTTGATATGTTATATGTTAACATAACTTAATATGTTGTATGTTAATATAAGTATATATGTTATTTTACACTAAACTATAACTGTATCCCCAATCGCTACGTAAACACTCTTTTAATGCTATATATTAGGACCTCTGGCTTTTTTTAAGACAACGGGCAAATGAAGCAATGCCAAATTATTTTTGAAAACTGGCAAGAAAACACTCTCTTGACAATAAGGTTGGAGGAAATTAATATCACTGAGGGAAATCCACCCTAGCCTTTGGCGATACTTCTGTTGAACTGGCAGTAATTTTACAACCCAGCATGCATTCAAATCAGAAGCTGGCGGGAGAGACCAAACTATCTGGGGCAGGTGAGTCCTATTGGATAACATCCAGACCCTAGGGCCATTTTGCTGCTTCAAACTGCCATTTGCCTGAGGTAACAAAGAGAGAATTTTATTAAAATTCCTTGCGGGGAGAGGTGGAATGTTTCTTTTAGAAAGGAAGGAATCTGACCCAATACCCATTTGGTGCTAATATTTAGCTCATGAAGTCGCCTATAGAAAGATCTGAGGAGAAAAAAATCACTAATGACAAAGATCAAAGCTTTATCATAGCCACTGAGCTCCCAGATATCATAGCATAACAGTTTTTCTACCAAGAATCTTTGGTAGCAAATTGTTCCAAAGTTTTGGGGCCATCACAGAGAAGGCCCTTCTTTGAGTCCACATCCTTTAACTTTTCACAGGGCCAGGACTCTTTCCTGACTGCAGGAGACTGTCAGGAACCATTTGAAGGAGATGGTTCCTTTTCCCTCACTTGGTGTCTTGCCTGTTAATGAATTCCAAAATGATGTTGGCTAGGCTAAGTTTGTCAAGGAAGTAATAATTTCCAAAAATTACTTTATTGCCTGGTAGTTCTCTCAATTAACTAGAGAAGGGTATCATTTTATTTTGCAGTTGCAAACCATAAATAATTGTGGTACCTCATCAGCAAATAGGCTGCGTGGGGAGCCCCTGATACAAAGATATATCAACTTCAATGCCAAAGAATATGCGGATACAATGGCGTCATGGTTTTCAGAAGTTACCAGAAGTAACATGTTTTACTTTTGATGTTTAGGTTTCAAGGGTGTGTGTGTGTGTGTGTAAATATATATATAGGCCAAAATGAAGAATATACATATTACTAAAGTTCTTGTATTTGTAACCTTGATGTAAACAAAACAGTAATTATAGGACACAAGTCTGTCAACTAAGGTGCTTCAAAGGGGTTAACTTACAGAATATGTCCAAAATCCAAGATCCACGATGGGATTGAAATATGGCAAATTTGTGGCTGCTTCAATGCTGTTGCATAGCCACACCATTACCTAGAGCAGGGGTGTCAAACTCAATTTCATTGAGGGCCGCATCAGTGTTGTGTTTGACCTTGGGGAACCAGGTGGGTGTGGCCAGGGTGGGCATAGCCAGCTCAACATCACTCATGTTGGAGGCGCCTGGGTTGGCCCAAGCGTTCTGCCAGTGAAAACGGAGCTTGGGAGGGCTGCGTGCAGCCCTCCCAAGCTCCATTTTGCTGGCAGCGGCATCACAGGCTGGTCCTTCACTGTTTCCAAGGTGGCCCCATGGGCCAGATCTAAGCACCTTGAGTTTGACACCCCTGACTTAGAGGCTCAGTTAAGCCATCCCACCCTAGCCATTTGAAGGCTGGGTAGATTGTTTCTTCATTTTGGCCACTGGAAATCACTTTGTTTAGAAAAGAAAATACAGTATATCTGGAATGATGGCCCAATGGGTCACAGATTGTCTAGTGACAATGAAAAGTCACTAGTGGAAACTGTTATTCTTGATCAGTAGTGTCAAGGTCCATTTCATTGAGGGCCGCAACAGGGTTGTATTTGACCTCGGGGGGACTGATGGACATGGCCAGGGTGGAAATGGCCAGGGTGAGCATGGTCAGCTGTGGGAGGATCCTCTGCCAGCGAAAATGGAGTCTGGTCTCCATTTTCAGCCACAATGGCCTCCCACAGCCCCTTTGCCAGTGAAAACGGAGCTCTGTTTTTGCTGGCAGAGGCTCCATGGATTGGTCCTTTGCTGTTTCCAGGGCAGTTCTGCGGGCGAGATCTAAGTACCCCATGGGCCTTGAGTTGGACATCCCTGCTCTTGATTATTGCCTGATTTCACTATGGAAACCATTATGCAGCTTGATTTGCATATTATTTAGCAAAAGAGCAGAGATTACTTTCTTTTAGGGACCCATTCAATCTGGTGCTAGTGAAGCCTTACAACTGATGAAAAATTTCTGGTTTCCCGTGACTGAATAAGGCAGCAAGCACACTTAATTCTCCTGCCTCCTATTCTAATTGCTTTCCTACCATTATCAGGTTAATTGGGTAGCCACTGGGAAACAGTTGTTTACAGATTATTATTTCAGGACCAACTGCTTCCTTCGCACAAGGCACACAGGTCACCTAATGAGAAGATTGAGGATTCTTTTCTCCATTTTGCTGGTTTCAACCACTTGCTACAAGTTATAGTAGTGTTTCTCAACCTTGGCAAATTGATAATATGTGGACTTCAACTCCCAAAATTCTTCAGCCAGCATGGCTGGCTGGGGAATACTGGGAGTTGAAGTCCACAAGTCATAAAGAGGATATTATTCTCCACCTCTGTTCTAGCCAAAGAAGAAATGGAATAGGGTAAGCCTTCTTTAGTCCTGGTAGGTGTCTATAGCAGTCAAGGCTAATAATCTTCAACAACCATGGTGAGAGGTAACCATGGAAATCCTTGGATCAACCATTAAAACCGGCCTGTGATTTAGAGCTGGGATGGGTTTGCCTAAAAAAAATTAAAACTGATAATAATACAAGAAAAAGGTACTCACACTTAGCTAATGTATTAAGCTTGTTGACAAATTTGACAAATGACAAATTTGACAAATGATAGATTTGGCATTTGCATCTCCATGATATATTAAGGGTTCACCACTGATCTGGATGGTGGAGATCCTTGGGCTAATCTCCAGATACTTGGTCTTCTTGATATTGAGGCTCAAACTGAATTTATTTATTTATAATTTTTGTCATGTTTTTGCAATGTATATTGGAGATGGTGGACTTTGAAAGCTGTATGCAATGAAATTTCATTGTAATGTATGCCAATCAGTGTACATTTAAAATGACAATAAAGTTATTCTAAATCTAAGACCATTGTTTTTTCCATTGCACTTTTTTCCCTGGTGGCAACTGTAAGCAGACCATCAACAGCATAGAGAAAGGTCCAGGAAGCACTGTGATGCAGGTCTCACATGAAGGTATCCATGACAAGAATGGACAGCAATGGCAATAATGCTGAGCTTTGGTTGTATGCCAACATTCATAGGAAAGCAATAACAATAGCAATAGCACTTAGACCTATATACCACTTTACAGTGATTTACAGCCCTCTCTTAGCGGTTTACCGAGTCAACATATTGCCACCAACAATTTGGGTCCTCATTTTACCCACCTCGAAAGGATGGGAGGCTGAATCAACCTTGAGGCTGGTGACATTTGAACTGCCAAATTGCAGGTAGCCAGCAGTCAGCAGAAGTAGCCTGCAGTACAGCACTCCAACCATTGCACCACCGATGCTCATTGGTAAAAGGTGACAGAGGGGTCAGCAATGAATAAATACAGATAGTAATTGACTTGTAACCATTCATTTAGTGACTGCTTGAAGTTACAACAGCACTGAAAAAAGTGACTTTCGACCATTATGACCTTTGTAGCGTCCCCATGGTCATGTGATCAATATTCGGACACTTGGCAACCGAGATGTATTTACGACAGGTGCAGTGTCCTGGGGTTATGTCCCACCTTCTGGCAAGCACAGTTAATGAGGAAGTCAGATTCACTTAACAACCATGTTATTAACTTAACAACTATTTTATTTTATTTTTTTATTTTATCGAATTTATACCCCGCCTCTCTTCACCCCTCACGGGGGAACTCGAGGCGGCGAACATACAAACTGCAGTGATTCACTTAACAACTCTGACAAGAAAGGTCCTAATATGAGGCAAAACTCACTTAACAACTGTTTCACTTAGCAACAGAAAAGTTGGGCTCAATTGTGGTAGTAAGTTGAAAACTACCTGTACACACCCCTGATTCGCCCCCATTGGAAATGGCAAATGCAGCTAACATATCACCACTGTAAAGGACTTGTGCTTTCATTTTAGCATGGAGTAGCTGAATCAAATTCACTAATTTTCTTGGACATCTCTAACAGGGATGGGTATCTATGGCCCCTTTATGACCGTGGATTTCAACTTCCATATGGCTGGCTCAGGAATTTTGGACTTGAAATCCACAATTCATAAAAGGGCCCTAAACTGTCCCCATCTATAGTATCTCAGAATGATTCGGAGAGCCTCCCTCTTTACAATGTCAAATGCCTTTGTCAAGACAAAAAAGGCAAGTTCTGGATCTGCCTCCTGGCAAATATCATGTTTACTATATTTCATTTCTCTCTATACACAACTGCAAATACAGTTGAGATATGAAAGAGATGTTAAACTATATGGCTTTTATAAAAATTGACAGAATTAGATAAGATACTAACAGGAACAGATAAAAGATCGATAAAAAATTGTAGAGCTACTTATTGGGTATTAAATTGGAAGAAGAACAAGTGAAGGAGACAATGATAGCATGGCAAAAAAAATTGGTTACACAATAGAATTATTTAATTATTAATTAAGTTAAAAAAATTATAAGCCATCCTATCCTGAGGGACTCAGGGCAGCTTACAACAATAAAACAATATTGAATCAGTTTATAATATGTTAAAACAAATTTAGAACCCTTTAAAAACCCTTTAAAAACAACCTTCAGGTATTAACCCAATCCAGCCTTCAGAAAAAGCCATGTTTTGAGGGCTTGGCGATTAAAGGTCGGGAATGATCTGGATCCCCGGAGGAAGTTCGCTCCAGAGGGCCAGGGTGCCCACAGAGAAGGCCCTCCTCCATGGGACCACCAGTCAACATTGTTTGGCCGACAGTACCTGGAGGAGACCAACTCTGTGGGCCCTCACCAAGCGATGAGCAGCGGACAGCAGCAGAAGACACCCTTGCAAATAACCCGATCATATGCCATGTAGGGCTTTTTTTTTTTAATTTTTTTATTAGTTTTCAATTTAAATATCATTAAAATACATAGTTTATCCATACGAAGCTTCTCAGATTCCATCCATTTAAAAGTCTCAATATAATTGAATTCCATTTTCTTAAGATATCTATATATATAAAACAGAGAGAGGAGTTTGTATGTGCCGTATACAAGAATTCAATTCTGCACAAAACTTCCCCAAATTTCACACAGTCCTTTGTGTGAGAAAAGCACTGGGGGGGGGGTGTCCCAAAATTCTTCTCCCCTTATTTTGGGTAAAATAAGGGGAGAAAGGGGACCCCCGAAAAAACGGAAAAGAACCGCGCGAAAAACACCACTGCGCATGCTTACCAGTTCTGCTGCGCGCGCACCTCATTGGCCTCGCTGCTGCCACGCTCAAGGTCGGCCTGCCCGCCTTGGAGTCCTCGAAAGCCTCATCATCATCGTCGCTCTCTGCCACTTTGCCCAGCGGCGCGGGCAGGCTGGCTGGCTTTGCCCAGCTGCGCCGCCGGAACAGCCAGCCCGCCCACGCCACCAGGGTAACCACGCCTGGCTTCGCACACACCCCACACGGCCCCGTAGCTGAAAGCCGTCCCGATGGCCCCGCAGCGGCTGGGAGCGCGCCTTTTCTCCCCAGCGCTGCCTTGGCTCCGATCCGGCTCCACTCCGAAGATCGGGAGTCACCAACTGGCCCAAGAGAGGATGGAGACATCCCTCCCAGGAGTTTCCTCAGCGCCCAGCAATGGGGCTGGCAGGGCTACAAACAACCCCCCTTCGCCAAGGACTCGCCAAGCGCAGCTGCCAGTCCTGCAGCGGGACCTGCTGAGCCTCCTGGCACTCGAATCGCCACTGCGCGGCCCCCACCCCCTGCGGGACCTCGGCCAGGGGTGCCCAGGAAACTGGTCGGCGCCTTCCGAGCGGCTCTCCGGCCGGACGCCCTTACCCGAAATGAGGCTGAGCGGGACCGAAGCAAGCGAGAAGCCGTGGCTCGCCAGCGCATGCCGGGCCTCCGCGCAGCTCCGTGTCCCACGAGCTTCTCTGGCAGCGGCGGAACAAAGAAGCACGCTCAGAGCCCAGAGGAGCTTGCCCAGAGGGCAGCGGGTTCTCCATCCCGCGAAGGGAAAGGCGCCATGGCCAAGGAAAGAGGAGCCCCTGCCTGCGAGTCCCAGCTCCCCACGCTCGGCCACGGATGCTCCCGGAGAAGAAGCCGCTGAGCGCAGCGCCTGCCAGCCAATAGGAGCCCAGCCGCGGCAAGGCCCGCCGGGCCCTGGTCCCTCCCGCCTCTTGTCCTGGCAGGACATCAGACAATGGGAGCGGATGGGGGAGCTGCCCTAAAGGTTGGCTGGCAGTCCCGCTTTGGGATAGGCGAGACGGCGGCGGCTCTGCGCCTTGCCTTGCCTTGCCTTGCCTTGCTTTGCCTGCCTGCCTGCCTGCCTACGGCCATCTGGTTGGAGCAGCTTGCCCGATCTGGAGCCAGCTGGAGAAGTGAGGGAGAAAGGAAGGGAGCAGGGAGGGAGGGAAGGGAGGAGAAAAGGAATGAAGGATGGAAGGAAGAAGGGAAGCAGGAAGGCACACGCACAGGAACAGAGGGAGAGAAGGTAGGAGACAGGAGGAAGGAAGGAAGGATGCAGGGAGAAGGAAGGTGTCAGGTGCTGGAGTGCACAAGCCAGGATGACGCAGACCCGCTTCCTGATAAATGACGCTGCAGAGCCATTCCAGCCCTGACACCGTTTTTGTTAGTGTTTGGTTCCTGTTCTCGAAGATTATTAAAGATATTTACCCACATCCAGTAGCTGTGTGGAGACGTCTTTGTGCTACTTTGCAGACAGACTGACAGGAAAACCGTGTCAGCACGCTTCTAATTCTGTGTGTGGGTGGTCGCGCTGTGAGCAGGACACGGCGACCTGACGACCAGCTGATTTTCGGGCTTGGAGCGAGGCCAGCGGCTGGGAGACCGCGCAGCCCGTCGCGGCCGGTGATGCGGTGGAGGGGCGACGCTTCGGCTGCAGGAGCCAGCTGGCCAGCTGGCCTTTGGTGTAGGAGCCAGCCGGCCTGCAGAGGGCAGGCGCTGACGCGGAAGTGCTAAAGGAGAAATATGGTCGCAGCGGCTACACCTCTGTTGGCGGTGGCTCGATGGATGAGGATACCCGTCCGCTTGGCCGTCTTGGCCCACGAAGCACATTTATGGCTGGGGCTCTGGGGGACAGGTGTGGATCAGACGTACCGCCACTGGGGCCACTGGGCCCCGCTCCAGCGCCCTGGCCTGTGCAAGCATATGGTCCACCTCCGATAAAGGCCAGCTTCGATGGGCGCCCAGAAAGGGTGGCCCTGTTCTTGAACCAGATCCTGAGCCACATGGAACAATATGAACAAATGTATAAAAACCAGTGGGACATGGTCGTGGCCATAACAGCGACTTTGGAGGGGGACGCGGCTGATTGGGTGGCAGGATTGCACCGTCGTCACGCCCCGGAGCTAGCCACTGTGGGCCCTTTCCTGGATGCTTTACGGGCCAGATTCGATGACCCTTGCTGGACTCAACAGGCATCAGCGGATCTTCTAACCCTACGTCAAAGGGGCTGGCCGGTTCGGGACTACATAAAGGAGTTCAGGGCCTTAGTGGCCGGAGCAGCTTCTCTGCCATCATTTCAGTAATGGCCTAGATAGAGAGTTACAGCAGGCTTGTATTTATGGTCGGGTGAAGCCGGAGCTCGACGAATGGTATAGAGCTGCAACGGAGCTGGAGGCTGGGCTTTGGCGTTTCCGAGGCAGATTGACGTTTGGATCACGACCTGCTAAACGTATTCCAATGCGGGGGGTTGGAGCTTCACGGGGTCCACCAATACGACCAATGAGATGCTACAGATGCGACCGGGTTGGACATCGTGTTGCGGAATGCCCTCATCTAGGAACCAGTGTGGGTCCCGGCAAGGCACCACCAACTACCAGTACACCGCGGAGCACCGCAGTCAGGGGGAGACCTGGTTCAGCTGGAAAGAGGGTGATCCAGAGCCCCCAAACTCCAGGCCCGACAGTGGATGACGAAGGGACTCCCAACATCGACCGGAGCCAGGCTGAGGAGGTTGGGAGCAGCGATGAGGATCCTATGGTAAGCGCTCCTGTTATACCGTTCACCATAGCAGTGACTTTGGTGGGGCCCAAGAAGACTATATCAGTAGCTGCTCTTATTGATACTTGGTGTACCAGGTGTCTGATCAGTAGAAATATTGTCGAACTGTTAGGACTGCGGACATCTAATTTAAAACAACCCATGGTCTTCGAACAGATGGATGGCTCAATGATGGGGGGTGCACCAGCCTCTATGGTAACCGAGCCAGTGAAACTGGTTGTGGGCACACATACAGAGCGCATCCGCTTTATAGTTGGCCCACAGATGTCAGACCCGATTATTTTGGGCCTCTCCTGGTTGGACCAACGACAGTCCATAATCTGGTGGGAGGGCGGTTGTTGAAGGATACGTTTTGCTCTAGAACACAGTAATTCTATTCTGGAGCCTGAGGGGGACGTACCTATCGAATACACAGACTTACGGGGAGTGTTCAGTGAGGAAGACGCTGATACTTTACCACCCCATAGAACCACTGATTGTGGTATTGACCTGATGCCTGGGACTAAGCTACCCCGTCTGAGGATGTATTCCATGATGCCACGTGAACTCGAGGAGATGCGTAGATACTTGGACAAGAATTTGCAAAGGGGGTTCATAATGCCAAGTAGATCTCCTATAGCCGCCCCCATGCTTTTCAGGGAAAAGAAGGACGGAGGCTTGAGATTATGTGTGGATTACAGGAATCTAAATGCTATTTGCCAGGAGCCCTTGTACCCCCTACCGTTAATCAGAGATCTCCTGTCCACATTGGCGATGGGGAGAGTGTTTACCCATCTGGATTTGCGGGAGGCTTATTACCGGGTTCGGATCAGAAAGGGGGATGAGTGGAAAACCTCCTTCAATTGCCCTTTGGGAAGTTTTCAGTTCAGAGTGATGCCTTTTGGTCTGAAGGGTGCCCCAGCTGTATTTATGCAGCTGATTAATTCTGTGTTACGAGATCTGTTATATAAAGGGGTATTGGTGTACCTGGACGACATTTTAATATACTCGTCCGATCTGGAAACACATGTCCAGTTGGTCAGGGAGGTATTGCGGAGACTATGGGACGAGAAACTGTATGTAAAACTCAGCAAATGTGCCTTCCATCAAAGCACGTTGGATTACCTAGGCTTCCGGATATCTCCCCAGTGGATTGAGATGGACCCAAAAAAGGTTGAGTCCATTGTCCAGTGGCAAGCGCCAAAAACACATAAGCAATTGCAAGCGTTCCTAGGGTTTGCCAACTTTTATAGGCAATTTATCCCTGGCTTCGCTCAAATAGCCCTACCTCTGACTGAATTACTAAAAACCAAGCATTTATCCTCTCCTCCCACTTCCGGCCAAATCCTCAACTGGACAGATGAATGTACTGAGGCGTTCGAGAGCCTAAAGTCCCACTTTGTGCGCGAGCCATGTCTCTAACATCCGAATCCGGAACGGATGTTTGTGGTGCAAGTAGACGCCACTGATGTGGCTATAGGAGGGGTGTTACTCCAGCGGGATGAGTCTAATAAGTTGAGACCATGTGCATATACCTCTAAAAAGCTAACTCCCACGGAAAGGAAATGGGCTATATGGGAGAAAGAGGCCTTCGCGGTACAATGGGTTCTGAATACATGGCGCCATTACCTAGAAGGGTGCAAGATCCCATTCGAGGTCTGGACAGACCATCAAAACCTTTTGGCATTAACTAAAGTACGAAGATTGTCCCCGAAACAGGCACAGTGGGCCCAATTCTTTCACCAATTCCGATTCTCTTTGAAATACATCCCCAGCGGGCAAAACGTCTTGGCGGATGCCCTGTCACGGCAGCCGCAGTTTCAATCGCGAAGGGAGGAAATTATACAACCATTAATCCCCGGGGAGGAAGATATTAAACAGTTCCAGCAAGTACACGCAGCGAGTAGTTTTAAACTGAAATTGATAGGGGCCTTAGCACAGGATGAATGGTGGATGCACAACAAGTCCACAGGGTCAGTAAAACATGGTCTAGGATGGGTCAACAATAAGATTTACGTCCCAGCTAGTTGTAGGCTACACCTGTTACACCTATCACATGATATTAAAGTGGCCGGCCATTTTGGTTTTTTGAAAACATTCCATCATATCCGGCAGAAATTCTGGTGGCCAACCATGCGGAGAGATATCGAACAATACTGCAGAAACTGCAAGGTGTGTTTGGTGTCAAAACACAAGGGTGGAAAGCCGTATGGCCTGTTGCAACCGGTTGCAGACCCTAGCTTTCCCTGGGATGAAATCACGATGGACTTTATAGTTGAATTACCACCGAGCAGGGGGTGCACCGTAATTCTTTCCATAATTGACCTGTTTTCGAAACAGGCCCATTTCGTACCGTGCAGGCAACTACCATCGGCTAGACGGTCAGCAGATATTTTCATCAGTAATATCTACAGAATACATGGAGTCCCCACACGAATTGTTTCCAATAGGGGGGTGCAGTTCACTGCGAAATTCTGGAAAGCTTTCGTAGGCCTTATAGGATCCTCACAGGGACTTAGCTCGGGGTATCATCCGTGTACCAACGGCACAGCGGAACGTGTGAACGCTATGGTGAAGCGGTATCTATGAAGCTATGTTAACCACAACGGGACTAATTGGGTTGATCTATTACCATTTGCGGAGATGGCCTACAATAGCGCTGAACACAGCAGTACAGGGTGGTCCCCATTTGAAGTGGTCTATGGGAAAAACCCAATGACAATACCGGAGTTGGACATGATTAGACATGATAAGGCAACCCCTGAGGAATGGGCAACGAGACTCCTGAAAATATGGAGCAGTATCAAACAGGCCTTAGATGAGGCTAGGAAGAAGTATAAGCAATGGGCAGATAGGAAAAGACAGAGACAGCCCATACTGACAATAGGGTCGATGGTGTATTTATCCACCAAATATCTGCGTATTCGACACAAATTAGGACCGAAATATATAGGTCCATTCCCGGTTACCCGGGTAGTTAATCCGGTAACTGTGCAGCTCCGTCTGCCACCAACACTAGGCCGAGTGCATCCCACCTTCCATGTAAGTTTATTAAAACCCATGCCTGATCCACCAGCATTAGATGGTCATTATGAAATAGATAACATTTTAGATAGTAGAAAGATCAACGGCTGTACTCAATTCCTGGTCCACTGGAAGGGACGTCCGGACACCGAGAACGCGTGGGTTGACCAAGAGGATATGAATGCTCCTCAACTGATAGATGTCTTTATGAGATCCCAACATGTCTGATAGTTTTGTTTCCTTACAGGTAGCGACCTGGTGAGGGGGAGCTGCCTGTCAGGTGCTGGAGTGCACAAGCCAGGATGACGCAGACCCGCTTCCTGATAAATGACGCTGCAGAGCCATTCCAGC